>ML778948.1:423988-507873 GCA_009831015.1 Picea engelmannii
CGGGAAGTTGATGCACCAACTTACCCAAACGGGGCCCACATGACTTTTGGCGCTTCATCTCCCAGGGTTAGGTTTTTGGATGTCTAAGACTTTTGGCATTCTCGTTTATTGTAAAAGGGCCTTCAGAGCCTCATTGTAATCATCTTCTCATGGATGTGAGTAGCGGCCACATCTCTTCTCAGAGATAAGCTACCAGCACCCTAGCTAGTTTATTTCCATTCTGTCTATAAGCATATTCAGTCATTTGTTATTAATGAAATGAAGTCTTATTTCCGCTCCATCTCTATGTTTATGTGTATTTCTGTATTTCATTGTGTTCCTACATAAATATGGTTCAGTGGTATCAGAGCGGTCTTCTCATTCTCGATCCTTCTTTGCATGTCCCCAACGAGATCGAGGTATAAGGAGTTGGGGCTTGATCTAGTTGAACCTTTGCAAGATCAGCCTCGCAAACCCCGACGACCGCCCATGGGGGAAGAAAATAAAGATGAGGCAGCAGGAGATCCTATCAAAATGTTGCTCGAGGAGGCCCTCGAGAAACAAAGGAACATAATGAAATACAGAAATACACATAAACACAGAGATGCAGCGGAAATAAGACTTCATTTCATTAATAACAAATGACTGAAATATGCTTACAGACAGAATGGAAATAAACTAGCTAGGGCGTTGGTAGCTTATCTCTGAGAAGAGATGTGTCCGCTACTCACATCCGTGAGAAGATGATTACAATGAGGCTCTGAAGGCCATTTTACAATAAATGGGAATGCCAAAATTCCTAGACATCCAAAAACCTAACCCTGGGAGATGAAGCGCCAAAAGTCATGTGGGCCCCGTTTGGGTAAGTTGGTGCACCAACTTCCCGGGGTCGTAAATTTTGCATACGATCTCCGTTTTAGGCGTATGATAGCTCGTTGGAAAGATCTATCCGATGCCTACAATGATCAAGTCAAAATAGCAACATTAGATTTTATTTTTCAACAGCAACATACCCAAAAAAACATCGTTTAGGGCCTCAAAATGACCCCGGAAGTTCAGGACCCGAAAAAAACTGCTAAAAATAGTAAACTGTGTGAAAACTGAAAAATTGAAAGAAGAAATGGTGGGGGTCCAAGTGGAATAGGTGGGTGGCCACCAATATCCACCTGGATCAAGGAAAAAAATACTTCTCAAGCAGAGCGAACCAAAACTACACCTGTTGATGATCGGGATAAACGCAAACCTCAATACCCTTGTCTTATCTATGGTGATAATCACTACACGAAGGATTGTACACGACGCATTGAGGTCACAAAGTTCCTTCAAGGAGCTCCAAAACCACCTGCGCTAGCCATTTTTTCCCAACCCTTCCCATATCAACAACAGGCTCAGTTGGTCATTCATGACCAACCCTCATCTTCTACTACATCCTATGTATTGATGTGTACTGGCAATTCAAAGCAAAACGACATTGCACTCACCACTCAAGCCAAAGATTATTCTCCCTCTAAAGAGAAGGTTGATGACCTACCTCCTTCCTTGGTACAACCCTCTCTCGCGACTCCACCTACCAACGGTCCTCTTCATCTCGAACGACCGAGCCTCGACACAGTTCTTTGACCCCCCCCAAAGGGAGTCGTTCAGAAATTGGATTTCAATCCTCATGTTCATGCTGCCCAAAACTACAACATTGATGAATATCTGGACCAAGAACCTTCTGCGATGTCATCCCTCGAAGTCCTTCAAAGTTGTCCCACACAACGGAAGGCACTATTGAAAGCTATCAGTGGAATCGATCCAACGGATACAAATTTAATAATTTTTGACTTGGAAAATCACATTCCAAGGTTACCCCCTCAACTCGCGTTCCAGATCCAAGTGATTGTCTCTGACAAAAAAAATTTCTGAACCGTTATCGATGAGGGTGCCTCAACGTGTGTCATGTCTCTTACTTGTTGGAAAGCCATTGGCTCTCCCTCTTTGAATGAATCTCATAACACTCTCAAAGCCTTCAATGGCTCCGGTTTTAAGCCCTACGGTGTCCTTCCTTCATTGTCTATCATGTTAGAAGGAAAAATGGTCCAAGTCGAAGTGGAAGACTTTGACGCTCCCCTTGATTACAATCTTCTGCTTGGCCGCAGTTGGATCGATTCCATGCGCGCAGTTGTTTTGACCCTTTTCCGTGTGGTACGTTTCCCACATCAAGGGAAGGTAGTCATCGTCGACCAATTAGCCTTCTTTAACTCTGACACCCACATTGGCAACGTACCGTTCATCGCTAAAACCCCACCGGGTTATGAGAACATCGGTGTAGGCCTTCTCAAAGATTCTTCTTTAATGGGTACTTTCCCCATTCCACTGCCCGATGTTCCATGCTCGTCTGTTTCTTCGATCAACATGATCTCCACCTTGATTCACGAAATTCCTCCATCTCACGACCCATGGATAGTACCTGACCCTAGAGATCATCTACGTTACGGAAATGAAATGCCATTAAGTCCAGTTGAATCTGCCTATCAGGTTATTCAATCGGAAACCCCTTCTACCCCCTCTCTTGGTGAGTTATCTCCAGATCCCTTTCGTGTCATTTTTCTCACATATGAAATGATCATGTCTGTCATGGAAGACACCCCTTGAGATGATGGACATCATCGTTCCATCCTCTTTCTAGAGAAACATACCATTGAGAACTACCAATGGATCTCGACCGTTGTCGTCATCTCAACCATTCCTGAATCTACACACGATGTGTTTTATGAAGGGAACTTAAGCAATATCTCACCCACTATTCCCCTCGACATATCCATCAAACCTGGGATTGTCGAAAATTTCCATATCGGAGATTCGTGTTCTTCTAACGAAATCATCACCTACACATCCCTTTTCAAAGAGTTTTGTGACATCTTCTCCTAGAGCTATGAAGAAATGTCAGGTATTGACCCCGACATTGTGATACATGAGATCAAGACACACCCCAACGCTAAACTCATCCGGAAATGCCTTCATCTCGTTCACCCACGTAAAGAGGCTACTATCAATCTCGAAGTCGAGAAACTTCTCAAAGCCGGCTTTATTTACTCGGTGGCTCTCACTGACTGGGTTTCCAATCTTGTCCCGATCGATAAGAAACAAGGCACAATTCGTGTATGCGTTGATTATAGGGATATCAACAAAGCTTGTGCCAAAGACAACTTTCCTACCCCCTTCGTTGATCAGATTGTTGACGATTGCGCCAGAAGTGAAATCTTCTCTCTGATGGATGGTTTCTCCGGGTATAATCAAATCAACATTGTTCCCAAGGATTAACATAAGACTGCTTTTATTTTTCCTTGGGGCACTTTTGCCTATCGAAAAATCCCTTTCGGTCTCAAGAATGTTGGCGCAACTTTTCAACACGCTATGTCTTATGCTTTCCATGATATCAAGAACATCATTCAACCATATATGGACGATTTACCCGCTCACTCAATGTGCCGATTCGATCATCCAACCCACCTCCAATCCATTTTCGCCTGTTGTCGGTTCTGTCGTATATGTTTGAATCCTCATAAGTGTGTTTTTTGCGTGGAATCCGGCCGACTTCTAGGTTTTATTGTTTCACGTCAAGGGATCAAGGTGGATACTTTAAAGGTTGAGGCAATCCTTAATCTCCCTCCTCCTTCTACACTTCGCCAGTTACAAATTTTGCAGGGGAAAGAAAACTTTCTTCGTCGTTTTATCTCAAATTACTCCGAGATAACTCGTGGATTTACACAACTCCTAAAAAAGGGGTTTGATTTCGTATGGGATACAATCGCCAACAACACTTTTGAATCCTTGAAATTGTCCCTAACACGTGCTCCACTTCTCTTTCCCCCCGATTACAGTCATGATTATTTCCTCTACCTTTCTGCCTCGAATTACACCATTGGTATGGTTCTCGTCCAAGAGGATGATGTTAACGACAAACATGTTATCTACTACTTGATTCGAAATCTAACGCCTACCGAAATCAAGTATTTACATGTCGAAAAACTGGCCTTGGCAGCCGTCCAAGCCGTCCAATGCTTCCGGCACTATATGCTCTCGTGCAAAACTACAGTGACTTCTAACTGCAACCCTATGCAACACATTCTCACACGTCAATTGCTAGGGGTGAAATACTCCAAATGGATTGTGATACTCCAGGAGTTTGACTTGGAATTCGAACGTGCCAAGTCCAAGAAGTCCTTAGTGTTTTCTGAGTTGATATGCGACTTTCCCTATTCTGAAACGGAAAATGTAGCAGCTGATTCATTACCCGATGAATCCCTTTTCCTCATCAGCTCTGATGATATTTGGTATGGGGATATCATCATATATCTCCAAACCCCGACTTTTCGGCCAACTTTGTCTAGTACTGACTGACGTCGAATACGCTACCAAGCCCGTCAATATATCATCCTTGGGGATACTCTTTATCATCGGGGATTGACTCTATTTTTCAACGCTGCCTCACGTTCGATGAAGCCGAGAAAGCTCTGAATGACTGCCATTCTGGAGCCTGTGGTGGTCATATGTCTAGGTATGCTACTACCCAGAAGATCTTACGCACAGGGTATTTTTGGCCTTCTTTATTTAACGACTTCATAATCGTCGTTCAAAAATTCCATGCTTGCCAGATCTATAATCAGAAGATACGGTCGCATCCCACTCCTCTTCACCCTATGGTATCCATTGGTCCCTTTGCAAAATGGGGCATCAATTTCATGACATGTCACCCTCACTCGTCCGGGGGGCATGGATACATTATTGTAGTCGTCGATTACTTTACGAAATGGGTCGAGGCGATGCCGACATTTGACAACACTGGAAAGACCGCAGCATTATTCATTTTTAATCACATCATAGCTCATTTTGGTGTTCCCCAGGCTATAGTCACTTATCACGGTAGCCACTTTAGAAACTTCATGATGTCCAAACTTACTGAAAAATTGGGTCTTCGCCATGAAAACTCAATGCCCTATTACCCACAAGCCAATGGCCAAGTCGAAGCAATTAACAAAGTTCTCATAACTATGCTCCGACGAATGATAGGGATTCACAAAACAAGTTGGCACATAATGTTGTTTTCGGAATTGTGGGCTTACCGTACATCCGTCAAGTCCACTACTGGGTTTACACCTTTCTGGTTAGTCTATGGTTTGGAAGCCATTCTCCCGATTGAATGTGAGATACCCTCTTTAAAACTAGTTGTTGAACTCCTACCAAACACTTCTGCTGAGGAAGAACATCTATTGTATCTTATGCGATTAAACGAAACTCGACGCGATGCTACCCTAGTCATAGAAGATCAGAAAAAACGTGTCAAGGCCCAATACGACAAACATGTCAAGCCTCACGTTTTCTCCGAAGGAGATCTCGTTCTCCTCTATGAACAAGATCGAGATATGATAGGAGCTAGAAAATTCGAAGCCATGTGGCGAGGTCCTTATATCGTTAGACAAGTATTGGAAAAAGGGGCTTATGAGTTAGTCGATTACGATGGCATCCCTTTGAGTGAACCTAGGAATGGGTTGTACTTGAAGAAGTACTATGAATAAAATCACATGTGCACGAGTACTTGTATTTTTATTGTATCATATTTCTTGTGTGTTATTGTAGCTTGCTTTCGTCGTTATCTGGTCTCTACCCTTATGTGACATTGTGTTTAATTTCCAGATGTCAGAGTCTTCGCTACCCTATATTGGCTTCGCTGATGGCGCTAGTCGTAGTACTCAGAACCTTGCTTCCGCTGCATGGGCAATTTACGCCCCTACAAATGAACTTGTCTCCTTACTAGGTGTGTGTCTCGGTCATGCGACCAACAATATTGCAGAGTATAGCGCCGTTATCGAATTGTTGATTGATGCTATCTCACTCAGAATCCATCATTTGGTTGTACGACTTGATTCGGAGCTTGTAGTACTACAATTAAGTAATGTCTATACTATTTGAAGTCCTACTTTGTTACAGGTGTATTTGTGAATTCGCCTCTTGGAATGTTATTTTGATTATATTGAATATCAATATATTCCTAGATGTCTAAATACATTAACTGACACATTGGCTGACTATGTTTTAGACAGACATTTGGATCATTTATAAATCAATCACATCAATTTTCACATAACACAAGATAAACCAGTAGAAGTCGTATGTATATATAACGATCAAAATAGTTTTTACAAAAACGTTCTATCCGAAGACCAAAATGTCAAAATATGAAGCTCATAGCTTCTACAAACTGACGTCATGGATGACGTTCACGGTAACACACGGCTGCCCGGGAAACCCTACGAAGTCGTCGGCCAATGGACTCTGACACTCCTACTATATGACGCTGATAACATCATGGAACCTCTCCAAGAGCATGTCTGGAATATCTGTTGTCAAACCCTCTAGGTTTTGTTCCACCGCTTCATAATCCTCGGCGTCCCATCATGGCACTGGCACCACCTCTCCTTGCCATTGAATAGGAGAAGTACCAGGAGGTCGGTAAGGTTCCACATCTATGTCATCAAAAAAGAATTTTGTATTTAGTCTTTGGACGAACATATAAAAAAACATTTGCATATGATAAAATTCACAAAAACATTTAAAAAGAAAAAAAAATGTGTACTTCTTACCAAGATCCCCCCACTGAGCACCCTCGGGCAGGACCAAGTCTAGATCTCCTCGGAAATCCAACCTGGCATAAGCATAATTGTCGACCATCAACATCTGTGGTCGCAACCATTCGAAGAAGGTATCATCATATTTGATAATTGGTCTCGCTACGTGTCGGGCCATGAGATGACACCATCTCAGCATTATTGGATCTGTTGGGGCCAGTAAATCCCACTCAACTTGCAGCCTCAGTAACAGAACCCTCTCGAGAAAGAAGGACAAAAACAAAGACCCGTACCTGAATTTCTTCAGGTTACCTCGCCTGCATTTGGTCAACTGCCTCTTCATGCTATGAAGCACTGCATCTACCCAGTTAAAAACCCGAGGCTCAGTACACTCTATGGCATACTGAAAGTATCTCTGAAGAGCCATATGAGGATCAAAGCTCCCAGCCATATGAGCAATGGTGAACAAAATAGTGTTGAGGGTCAAATCCCGCACTCCCCAAATGGAAACTTTCCCTTTGCTCCTCTCTGCCTCTGGAACACAATGTAAGCGGTAGTACTCACTCATGGGCAGCCCACCACCTCTGCTACCAGTCAGGTTCACATGGTACCCACGCCATGATAGTTATGTCAAGAAGTAAATGTCCTCGATATCCAAGGACAATGTGTGGACCCCTACATGGAATACTTGTTGATCGGGATCCCACATATGCACAAGGTACTCCAATAACCTGACTTGGGCCCTCATGCCCGGGATACGAAAGTACTTCAGAAGACCACAGTTTCGCAAAGCAGCAATGGTGGGTGGATGATTTCCGGCAATGGCATTATCTTCTTCATGCTCCCTTTCGTGCCATTCCAGAACCATTGTGATGGCCAAATACCTACATAAGAAGCACAATAAGAAGATTAATAACTCTATTCACAATTTGGTATCTTTTCATTGAGCAAATTTTTAAAAAACTTTTACACTTTGCGGTTCTCGCAAGTGCCCTTTAGGCATAGTGCGAGTTTCTCGCAGGCGCCTTTGGGCTGCCCTGTGAGAATGACCTATTCTCGCAGGTCCCATGTAGCTCACCTGCGAGAATGGCTGAGCGCCGTAATAACCCCCAAAACAAACTCAAAATGGTGGTTTTTGCCAATGAAAATGAAAAATTAAACCATGAAGAAGTAGAGGACAAAGAGCCTACCTCACTGCCGTTGACGGTTCGTTGAATGGATACTTGTAACTCCTGCAATCTGACGCCGAATTTCAAGGGTAAAAGAGGGGGTTTTGGGCTCAAATAGTGGTAAAGTTAAAATGATACGGTAAAAAGAGTTTTTACTTCTTTATATTTAATTTTACCATGTTATTGAATTTTTATAATTATTTATTTATTAAAACCTAATCCCTAATGCCCTTTTGAATGCAACTTTTGCAGGCGTAACGACTTCGATGTTCATATACAGGGATGCAGACATATTTTTTCTTCTTCATCGCATGTTTTGATTGTTTTTTATGGTTTTTGTATAAATCCTCGAGCTTGGTCTTTGTCCGTTCTCATGCTCGAAAATACATGAGAACGTGATTGAGCACACTTTTATCACTTTTTTAGGCTCAACAAGGTTATACGAAAAAGGAACCCCCCTGGAGTCCTCTTTAAGCTCTTTTCAGACTCTCTAAACATGAAAAGATAGCAGAGTGACCTTGTTATTTTCACGCTCGATAAAGTATTTGAATAAAGCGTCTGTTGGGCAATAATTTATCTATTTTTCGGTCTCATCGGACTATTTTACGAAAAAGGAACTGATAGAGTTCTCTTTTAAGTGTTTTTCCAGACTCTATAATCATGAAAATCCTTCAAGTTTTCTATCTTTGGACTCGTTAAACAAACATCGACAGACCTGTAATGGGACCGAACCACTCCTTCCTAGGGTTTGTTAAACATACTCCGAAGGATAATTTTATATCAACAAGCATATGTTATCCTCCTCAAGATTGCGTAAAAATAAAGAGGTACTCACCAGAAATGGTGGGGGAAGATTTGGGAAAGCGATATGTTCTCATCTTCATATTGATTGGTAGTAAGTGTCTCTCTTGAACATGACACCCCCTATTCATTATTTGAAGCCGGTTTGGGAAATCCATTTGTCTCTCATTCGATTTGCTACAAGGTCATACCCTATGTCATCTCTGAGTCAATGCTACCAAATCATTGGCCGTGTCGTTCATATGTTCAAGAGAATTTCATCTAAAACCTCTATTGAGTCGGCCATCTACAGTTGTCCATTCTCTCCATGTCGGCCTTCCCTGTGTCCAGTCCAACTTATATCATACTATGTTTCACCTTCAAAATATGTTACTCATTTCATGTCATTGATGGGGGATACATCAAGGCCCTCCTATGACAAGTTTTGTTCCGTCGACTTCAGCTCATTATCCGGAAACAAGACTTAGAAATTCTTTAGTACCTTGAAACTTGCATGCCTCAATGGCAGGTTTCCTCGCTTTTGATAGTGGGTTTACATCATTGACCCCTGATCGAAATATTTCGTCAGATGTTAGACTTCAACTCATTCATTCACATTCGATGGATTGTACTAGAGTACCTTGGGATTCATTGACATTAATGGTGATTTCTCTCGCACTTGTTAATGGTTTCATCAATGACCGGTAATCAAGTGGTTTCTTCCATGTTCGACTTCAACACATGTAATCACATGGTTAGATTCGTACTTTTGGGTGACAAGATTGAAGACCCTGGATATCATCTCTTTATCCAGGTTGTGATGGAATATGTATAATTTGCGACACATAGATCCACTTTGTATGTCTCGTGGCTATGTCGTCTTAATTTGAATTCTCTCGCATAGATCCACAGTGTATTCCTGGTGGCTATGTTATATTTTGACGGCATGGATCCACAGTGTATGATTGGTGGCCATGACATATGTCTATAATGTCATCCGTTTGTGATCTGAGTATGGGAATTCCTACCTCAGAATTAATATATATGATATCCTACAGATGCTTGGTTGTTCACAGGTTTCCGATTAGGTGTGCTCCTGGTTTCCGACACACACATGCAGTTTACAAAGTCTTTCGGTTGTCACTGATTCTAGCCTCATACTTTGGGGGGCATTATGTTACCCATGATTTTGGTCAATCTTGATGGTGTATTGATGATGGTGTACTCAGGCTCCTCATAAGAACTTTCTCCTGAGAAAAGTGGCATTCATCTCTTCCCAGAAAACACACTTTTGAAGAGAGTTTGCAGGTTGCTCATATCCTAGGGTGCGAGAATGACCCATTCTCGCAGGATGCCTTCAGCTAGGGTGTGAACTTCTCACACTGTGCTACATAGATAGGGTGTGAACTTGCTCTCAAGCTTGGAAAAAGATGAAGTCTTGATGGTTCTAGAAGGGAATCTTCTAGAAGAATGGGTTGGCATTTAATGGTTATCCTTTTATTGGTTTCCATGATATTGTGGGATCATTCTTATCCAAGTAAGCATCTCATTCTCTCTTATATATTGATGGAATTCTCATGGAAAAGGTTAAGCAAGATTCATTAGAGAATTGGTGAAAAAATTGTGTGAAGGACCTAGCTTGAACAGGAGCTTGGAGACTATAGCAAGTCTATCAAGAGGAATTGGATCTTCTTCATACAAGGATCGAGCAAGTGTGTGTGTTGGAGCCAAGAGCCACTGAAAGGAAGCTTGCGACATCAAGGCAATCAGGTTGTATCTTCTACTTTCGATTAATATGATACAACAGCGTGTCCTTTTCCCATAAAGTCATTCTTACTTTATTGTGTAATTCCTTGATCATACGCATAAGTTGATGGTTGAATATATTTTGCTATCTTCATTTTGGTTAGTTTGTGTTGTCTTGGTCTTGACCTCACAAGAGCACCGGAGCGAAGCGGGAGCAACAGAGACCCTAGGAAGCGATATAAAGGTATGTTACTTGTTCCTCCCTACTAGCTAATTCAATGGTCAAAACTGAGGGAAAGAGTCATGTCTTGTCCTGTTTTGTTCTAGATCCAGGTGGATCTAGGGAGATCTGTTAGTGTCTGCACCTACTGATTAGTCCGACAACAACGGCCACACTGTGGCCTATCATAGTGAGACACCGTCAGATACTGTTCGTAAGTACCCTACTTACGAAAAATAAATGTACTCCATTGTGCAATCTTGTCGCCAATGGAGACATTACTTTCTTGGGAAGGATACAGTCATCCACACTAATCATAAGCTACTGCATTTCATGCAGACAAAGGGAAAATTGCAGAATGAGCGCCATCAAAAGTGGTCCACATACTTGCAACAATTCCACCAAAACATCAAGTATAAAATAGGAAGCACCAATTGTGTTTTTGATTGCCTTCGCAGACCGCCAGTCGCGGCACTCACCACGGTGCTAGACTCTTATAGC
Source organism: Picea engelmannii (assembly GCA_009831015.1). Taxonomy (NCBI): domain Eukaryota; kingdom Viridiplantae; phylum Streptophyta; class Pinopsida; order Pinales; family Pinaceae; genus Picea; species Picea engelmannii. The sequence goes on from ML778948.1 coordinate 434,995, forward strand.
CATGAGACATATGGATGGCCCCAACTCTATGAGATAAACCCTGACTTCACCACCACCTACCAAATGTTGGGTGCAAATGCAGTTGTCGATAATTTCCATCTTCGGGATGGGTTGTTGTGTCATCTAGGCCATATATGTGTTCCATCAAGCGAGGGACTGACGCTGATCTTGGAAGCCCACTATAGTCAGGTGCTAGGACACTTCAGTGTTGAAACGATAGTGGAAATGCTACAGAAACATTTCTACTGGCTGAAACTTCGATAGGAGGTTAGCAAGTATATCAGGTCCTACACTGCCTACACTATTTCCAAACCTACCACTAAGAAACAAGGTTTGTACACCCCTCTTCCTACTCCTGACAAGCCATGGGAATCCATATCAATGGACTACATGTCAAGCCTCCCGTCCACCAAGAAGGTAAATGATTGTGTTTTCGTGGTTGTTGATCACTTTTCTAATATGGCAATTCTAGTTGCCTGCAAGAAGAGCGTCACAGCAAAGGCCACTGCCAAGATATTCTTTGAACGAGTCTAGGTACATTTTGGAATCCCAAAAACCATTGTCTCCAATCGAGATATTCAATTTCTCATCACATTCTGGTTGATCCTCTGGTCACTACTGGACACCAAGCTCACCAAATCCATGGCCTTCCACCCCCAGACAAATGGCCAAACCGAGGTTGTAAATCGAATGATTGTGCATATCCTTCGCATGTATAATTCAAAGAACCCCCGCACATGGGATGAGAGCCTTCCTTATGTCCAGGATAGCTACAACAAAGCCCTGCATATCTCAACTGGACATATCCCCTTTCATGTGGGGTTGGGATTCCAACCATTGGGTCCCATAGATGTTGCACTTCCCCTTGCGGTCACCTCAACCGACTCATCTCCTGCTCCAACTAAAGCTGAAAAAGTCACCCGATTCATTGAGAGGATCCAACACATCCACCAAAATTTTCAATATATCCTACATAAGTCCAATGACAAGTACAAATAGTGACATGATCAACATTGGGTTCCACATAAGTTTCAGGTGGGTGACAAAGTTTGGTTGCACTTGCAGAAAGAACACCTTACAGGACCCCATCGGAAGATTCTCCCACTTTGTTATGGGTTGTACACTATCACCAAGGCCATGGGGGATAATTCTTTTGAGCTCAACATTCCTCCTTTCCTTTTCTTGCACCCAGTGTTCAACATGGATCTCCTTCGCCCTTATTTTCCACCATTATTTAACACCTCAGAAGTAGCAGAACAAATGACACCGACAGAGCTCAACCCCAAATGCATACAATAGGCATCCAATGATCAAATTGTGGACACACATATCAAGTTCACTCGATAGCAAAGAATCCATCTTTGTCGAGTCGTCAAAGTAGGGCAGCTCCTGCACCAAGGCAAGTGGCTCACCCGGGGCCAAATTTAGCAGAACTTTCCTCATCTGATGGGGGACCTCAACGCAATGGAGAAAATTTATTCCTAAGGAGGGAGGATTTATCCATATGGATATCCGTAGCCACCCACCTTTTCCAATTGGATCAAAATAATTTTCTGGCAATTTTGGTAATTTGCTATTTTTAGCAGTTTTCACTTCCGGAGCCATTTTGAGGCCCTAAACAATGCTTTTTGGGAAAACAAGTGTTCAATATGGAAGCTCCTTTTATATTGCACCTAAAATGAATCTCCTCTATGATACCTTTCCAATGGGCTATCATACTCCTAAAACGGAGATCGTATGGAAAAGTTACGACCCTGAGAAGTTGATATACTAACTTACCCAAACGGGGCCCACATGACTTTTGGCGCTTCATCTCCTAGGATTAGGTTTTTGGATGTCTAGGGTTTTTGAAATTCCGTCTTATTGTAAAAATGCCTTCACAGCCTCATTGTAATCATATTCTTGTGAATGAGTGCAACCTTCGCATCTCTTCTCAGAGATAAGCCGCCACCATTCCAACAAGCTTGTTCTGTTGCATTTTACAGTTTTCAGCTTATTTCGTTATTGAATAGAAAACTAGTTTTACTATATCTCTGTTATTTTGTGTTAAGAACCTATTAATAATCTGTATTCATTTTGTTCTTCTCATAAAATCCGGATCAGGGTGTCCCATTCATTTGGGACGAACAAGCTCAATGTTATTTCGATCAGTTAAAGCACATTCTTACATCCACTCTGATATTGAAACCCCCAAATTATAATCAAGATTTTATCTTGTATCTTGCGACATATGGTACTACTATCGGAATAATCTTAGTCCAATCTGATGAAGACCATAACAAACATTTTATTCACTACCTTAGTAAAGGCTTAGTTGGCGCTGAACTTCATTATACTTATGTTGAGAAGTTAGCACTATCAGTTAAAGCACATTATTACATCCACTCTGATATTGAAACCCCCAAATTATAATCAATATTTTATCTTGTATCTTGCGACATATGGTACTACTATCGGAATAGTCTTAGTCCAATCTGATGAAGACCATAACAAACATTTTATTCACTACCTCAGTAAAGGCTTAGTTGGCGTTGAACTTCATTATCCTTATGTTGAGAAGTTAGCACTGGAAGCAGTTTTCGCTATCCAGCAATTACATCATTACATTCTGCTTCGAACTACTACCGTTATATCTGACGCCAATCCTATGCAATATATCTTGTCACATTAGATATCGGTAGGTATCTACTCGAAATGGATTGTCTTATTACAATAATTTGACCTCGAATTATCTACTCCCAAATCCAAGAAATCCTTAGTCTTTGCAGAATTAATGATTGATCTTCCCCAAGTCATTGACGAATTAGTGGTCCAAGATTCATTACCTAATGATTTTTTGTTCCTCATCGACTCTTTTGACCCCTAGTATGGATACATCCTTATTTATCTCTAGAACCAACGCTTCCACCCTCATATGTCCAAAGAATATTGTCACCGCATACACCATCAATCCTGACACTACGTCATCATTGGTGATACACTTTTTATTTGTGGGGTGGATATGGTGTTATGCCGATGTGTCATCCATTTGGAAGAAGAAAAAATTCTTAATGACTGCCACTCTGGAGCATGTGGAGGCCATATTTCTAAGTTAGCCACTGCCTATAAAATATTATGCACATGGTATTTTTGGCCCACAATCTTTAAAGATTGCATGAATGCAGTCCAAAAATGACAGTTGTGCTAATTTTTTTCTAAGAAAATTCTCGCACATCCCGCTCCCCTACATCCTGTTGTTGCAGTTGGCCCTTTTACTAAATGGGGCATTGATTTTACCACATGTAAACCCCCTTCTATTTTCGGTCATAATCACATAATTGTGGTTGTTGGTTATTTCACTAAATGGGCAGAATCCATGCCCACATACTCTAATGATGCCAAAACTACAACATTATCCGTATTCAATCATATTATCACAATATTCGGTGTACCCAAGTCTATTTTGACCGATCATGGATCAAATTTATGTAATAGGATGATGAATGAGTTATCTACCCTTTTTTATTTTGACCAAGAGCACTCTTCTCCTTACTATCCACAAGAAAATGGTCAAGTTGAGTCCATTAACAAGGTACTCAAAACAATGCTCCAAATGATGATTGGAAGACATAAATCCAATTGGCATATAATGTTATTCTCATCCTTATGGTCACATCGAACCTCTTCCAAGACTTCCATGGGCTTCACACCCTTCTAACTTGTGTATGGCTTGGAGGCAGTACTACCCATTGAATGTGAAATTCCTTCACTTAAGCTAGTTGTCAAACTATTTCTTGATACTTTCGTTGAAGAAGAACAAATAATATACTTGGCTCGCCTTGATGAGTGACATTGTGAGGCAATCATCTCTAACAAAAACCACCAAAAGCAAGTAAAGTCACAATATGATCAAAAAATTCGCTCGAACTTTTTCAGAAGGTGACTTGGTGTTGGTCTACGACCAAGACCGTGACAAAATTGGTGTAGGAAAATTCGAACCCTTGTGGCATGGCCCCTATGTTGTCAAATTCACTCTTCAAAAAGGATCCTATGCGTTAGCTGATTACGAAGGAAATATCCTTATGGAGCCCTGTAATGGGATCTACTTGAAAAACTACTACACATAAGCATCGCATTATCTAATGTTTCTGTACCATATGTATTATAGTATGATATAGTTGTTTTTGTATTCATTTTATGTGATAGTCTTTGTAAATCTGCGTTTCCTACTTAATGCTTGAGTTGTAGATGTCTTCATTTACCTCACCCTATTTTGGATATGCGAATGGAGCTAGTCGCAACTCTCAGAATATCGCTTCTGCTTCCTGGGTGATTATTTCACCCACCAACGATATAGTCAACTCTGGGGGCATCTATATAGGACCTACAACGAACAATGTTGCATAATACAGTGCTATCATTGAATTTATGACCGAAGCATCTGCTTTAGGCATTTGTCACCTAATAGTACGCCTAGATTATGAGCTCGTCATTTCACACCTCAACTCAACTTATTCTATTCGACATCCTATACTTTTTCAGAAATATTTAAGGGTACAAATCTTGGAATGATCGTTTTAGTTTATCACTTATGAACATATACCAAGACAATCCAATTTTGTAGTTGACTCACTAGCAAATTTTGTGTTGAATTTGCATCTACTTCATTAAAAAAGCATTACATTAAACATTCATTGTATAAACCATTTCATCACATATATATAAGCATAAATCACAAATCCATATGTCCATATATATAAAGTGTGTCCAAAAAATATCCAAAACGGGTATAACATAACAAAATTGGGCTTTTCGCCCATATATATGCAACATAAAATGTACCAAAATTCCATCATACTAAAGAGAACTAGTCGCCACGAGGAGCCCTCTGGTCATTATAGAAAATGATTGCTCACACGACCTTCCACAGAAGGCGCCCAAACCGATTCCCCATACCTACTATGATCCTCTACATACTCAAAGGTATATCATCCATATGTGGCACTGGAATGCCCACAGTCAAATGCTCGAGATTATCCTCTAGATATTCCAAGAGCTCTGCATCAAATCTCCCACCATGCAGTCCTCTATCAATACCAAGATTTTTACCTCGCCTATTCAGTGGCGACATACCCGCTAGATGTGCTAGTGCACAATCTGCCCATAAAAAATTATTTGTTATGTTACACACAAAAACATTTGTATATCATAAAATCACAAAAACATTAAAAATACAAAACAAAATATATATACACTAAAAATTTATCTTTCTTACCAAACTCATCACTGAATATTTCCCCCTCGGGGAGAACCATATCAGGATCGTCACGGTAGTCAACACCGTGATATGCATAATCATCTATTGCCACTATTTGGCGATCCCAATATCAAAAAAAAATTGCATCAAACTGGAATTGTGTTCCCCCTCGATTCAGGACAACAGATATTTCCATTTCTTCGTAGTTGGATCCCTACACCCATCATTTGGCACCACATCCCATCGACATGATGAAGTCACTCTTTCGAAGAATAAATACAATAAAATGGATCCATAACAAAATTGTTTTTGTCGACACAACCTGCACTTGGTCAACTGGTCCTCCATGTTTTCCAACACTGCAACCCACTAGTTATATATTGTAGGGGGCAGACTCATCACTTCATAATATACTTGGCTCCTCGAAGCCAAGCGCGGCTCAGTACTCCCCATTGCCCATGTAATGGTGAGTAAAATGGTGTGTAAGTTCAAGTCCACTACCTGACTAATTGGCAGCTTATTGTTTCTCTTCTACGTACCCGACTGATAGTAGTGTGCCACATAGTCATCCACCTGCTCTGCACTACTCCTCTTTCCATCTATCAATACCATGGTGGCACCACGACGAGACAATCTCATTAGAAAATATATATTCCCCATCTCCAAGGTTAATACCTGGTCTCATACCACAAAGTGTTGTTGATCTGCAACCCACATATCGACCAACTTCTATAACATGGTTGATTGATCTTGCATGTTTTGACACATGAAGAATTTTAATAACCCACAATTTCTCAAAGAATAGAAAGTGGGAGGATCATCCATTGTAGCATTATCATTCACTTCATGTTCACATTCTCTCCACTCCAACATTGTTACTCACACCTGCCACAAGCACCAATTTTTTTTTAGAAACCGTTCACATACAATACTCACAAATTTTTTTGCAAAAAATGTCAAAAACACACTCGGTCGTGACCCTCGTGAGCAGATAGGGCATTCAGTCGTGACCAATTTATTTGGCCGCTACCTCCATTGGTCGACAGTGCAACTGACCACGACCATATTGGTCAGTCACCCCTCAATTCTACCCTAGATGTGACCGGACAAGATTTCCTTCTTCACATAAAGAGACCAAACCATTCAGTCACTCCCTGCAAGGAGGCCAGTCGCAACCGCGCAGACTCAAAAATTTTGAGGCCTACCATTAAAAAATAAATGCGTGAAATACAAAAATACAAGACGGGTTTTGTAAGTTTAGGTCCAACCTGTTGGTTTCTATATGAAAGGTGTAGGATCTAAGGTTCCATGCTCCACAATCACCACTAAAAATGTGAACATGAAAAGGGCTCTCCAAACTTTCACCAAGGTAAATGGGTAAAATGAGGTAAAAACACTATTTTTTAACCCACATATAGCTTCATTTTAACCCTATTCACACTATAACTGGCTCTTTTTCTTCATTTTTGGCTATTTATCATTTTTATTTTTCATGGAACCATATACTATCCCTATTTTTGTTAGGAACACTATTGACATAAGCTATGGAACCATTCTATGGAGTCTTTTTTAAGCTCTTTTTCGACTCCTTCAAAAAGAAAAGATCATCGAGTATTCTTGTCTTTTCACGCTCATATCATGGATTTGAAAATACGTCCACCTAGTACACATTTATCCCTTTTTCATTCTGGATGGACTATTTACTAAAAGGGAACATTGTATCCCTTGTGGTTAGGAGATTTCTCATTCGCATTGTTTTAAACCTTTTCGGGCCTAGGGACTAAAATTTACGATAAAAGCACCCCCGTGGAGTCTTCTTTAAGTTTTTTAGACTCCCTAAAACTGAAAAAACTAGTGAGCACAAACCTACCTAGGCTCAAGGAAAATTCACAAATAAGTATATGGAGTTTTCTTTACGACCTTACCAGACTCTCTAAATAGGAAAAGGCCATCGTGTTTCCCTTCTTTGGACTCGTTAAAATTTATATCGAAGTACCCATTCATGGGACCAAACCCCTCCTTCCTCAAGTTCATTAATAATATGTTGAGGGACTCATCACCAGATGAGTTATAACGAGCATATTTTATCCTCCTCCATCTCGTAAAATTAGAAAGAGGTACTCACCGATCATGGTGGGGAATTTTTAGAGGGTTTTTCCATATTGTTATCTTCATTATCTAGCAGTTGGAATTAATTTGTGTCGACTTGAAAAATGATCTTGTTTTATCACCCCATACAATAGTCGGGTTATCCATTTTCTCTCATTTGATCACCATTCCCATCATTGTGTCACGTTCCCCTCACCGGTCCATGAACAATTATTATGGTCTTCACCTGAGTTAATGTTGTCGATTCAAGTCATTTTTCATCCATACTTGTTCAAGGGAAGTTCTACATACATCAGCCACATGTCGTTCCTTTATTATTGTTTATCTCTACCATCCCTGTGTGAGTCGTTCTCCATTATTATCATTCTCACACCATCCATCTTTCCCTGTTCGGCATTGATTGATGGGGAATCCATCAAGGCCATCCTTCGATGGATTTCATCCTGTCGACTTCAGCTCATTATCCAGGATTGAAATCTAGAAACCCATCAGTACCCTAGGACTTTCATACATCAGTGGCAGGTAACCTTGCATTTTGACAGTGGGTTTACATCATTGACTCTTGTCAAATGAATCTACGAGTGTTCGACTTCAACTTCATTTTTCACACTTCGTATATTTTACTCGGTATCTTGGGTTCTATCATCATCATCGATGGACTCCCTTTCATATTTTAAAGGTATACATTAATGACCGGTAATCAGAGGATTTCTACCATGCTCGACTTCAACGCCTTTATTCGCATGTCATAGAATCATACAATTTGGATTATTGACAAAGAGCTTGGGGAAGATTACTCTCTTGTTCAATAATATTCTTTCCCAAGATGTGAAGAAGATTATTTATGATCACTTCACCCGTTGCTCACTTCTTTGTCTGACGTCACATAGATCCACATTTTTACTTGGTCATAGCTATGATTTCACTTGCTTCTTTCATGGATCCACAATGTATACTTTTGTGGCCATGAATTGAGTCATGGTTGTTTCTTGATGGATCCACGGTGTACTCTATTGTGGCCATCACTTGCATCATGCATAGATCCACAGTGATTTATGGTGGCTATGATATCATTTGTCTTACCTAGCATGGGAATGCTCGCCTCGGGGGTCTTTTTCAGCAAGACTAGTGGTGCTCTTCTCCAAGCTTCCTTGCCCACAACTCTACACCTTTTATTGGTAAAGTATTTCGACCATCAAACACCTCTTCTAACCTTACACTTTAGGGGGAATCTGTTATAGCATTATTAACCCCGTAACCCTTGGGACATCATCTCCTATAGGTTACCTACCCAATTCATCCATTTTCATCATCTTCCCATTGAGTTTCTAGCCTAATCTCCCTTCGTTCACCCTTTTCCTTCCTCAAGCCTGCGACCAAAAGGGTTGGTCGCAACTTTTGGACTTCCAGGTCGCGACTGGGTCACTTTGTTTGTGTGCTTAGGTTTCAATAGAGCCTAGAAGCTCCCTTTTTTGGACTTGGTTGCGATGGATGAGACCTTACTCTAATTTCTTGTGGCTTGGTCTCGAGAAGGCTTCCATTATGAGCCTGAGGATCTTATCCTATTAACCATATGCCCTTATCTCTAAATCCATATAAGAACCAATCCATTTCCATGGGAAAGAGGAGAAAGAACTAGCAAAGTTACTTTGGTGTTTTGGTGGCAAGGCTTGGGAAAGGAGCTTGGAAGAAAGACATCTCTTGAGTTTATACCTGTAAGTTGTAATATTGCTTACTTGATTAATAGAAGATATGCTAGATGTTTACCTCTAAATGATTGTTCATGTAAGTTTGTTTGTTCATTGGTAGAGAATTGATATATTTGTATATTATGACATATTATCAAGTTTAGAAGCATCATTTGTTTGTATCTTTGTTCTTGTCTTAGGTATAGGAAGAACCTAAGGGAGCTCAGCTCCCGCAGGGTAAAAAATCCCTACAACAGTAAGGCCACATGATTCCAACAATAACATAGCACATAGTAATCCTCCACTATATTTAATGAATATAAACCAAAAAATAAAGTTAGGGGAACAAACAACTACAAAAATGTCAAACATGCACTTGTTAATGGTGATATCAGTTGTCAAATTAGCATCTTAGTTTTAAGGATACTTAAATTGATAATGTATCCACATGAAGGCTACCATACAATTTTTTCTTAAGCTATTGTATTATTTCACGAAGATTTTAAGTTGGCCCGGTCACATATTACATCTTTCAATAGGGTCATAATATGTGTGGATGTATACATTTATGTGCACTTTGGAAGCCGAGGCAATTTGTTGGTTTTATGATCTTCTAGGACCAATCAATTCATCTGTAGAATTTGTAAGTTTATTTATTAAACGTTGGGATCCTAACCTTAATAATGAAGCGATTGAGATAGTTGACAAATGTACCTTAATATCCCTCCCAAAGGAGGAAGAGATTCCCATTTCACTTACCATAAATGATGGAGTATGTTATGAACATGATGAGAAAGAATTACTTCATGAATAGCCTGACCTTTTTTAAAACCATGTGGATGCAGAGGAAGGTCAACTTCTTCATGAATCTATTTAGGAAGAAGAGTTGAAGTAAATTGAAGATGAAGAGGTGTGTTCTTGTAATGAAAAAAATTATGCCCCCCTCTTTTTGAAGAAGATAATCTAGAAACTTGTACCTTTCCCGAAATTGTCAAACCTCTTGATAAATATTTCGACAATTTGGGAAGGGAAGAGTTTGTATAAGTATCCTCAGAGTGAGAGAAACCTAGTGAATTTATAGATCTAGATGAGAACTTAGAAGGTGAAAATTGCCATTTTTTTTTAACTTTTTATCCATATGAAGAAGGACTGGTGGGTTCTCCCTCATTCCATGAGACAGATTATGACCTTGGTGTTGAAGGATTTGATGACTTGATACACATTGGAAGATCTAAGGAATATGAGTTGTTTTTACTTTGATGGAGATCCAATCTATGAAATTGAATATGAGGGTGAATATTTGGTTGATGAACCTAGACCTTGTGATGAGCCTCACCTGGGAAGTTTTTATGAAGAATTTGATAGTCCAATTCTTGAGGAACATGAAGTGATTTGTTCACCTCTGTGTAAAAGGGTTAAGTATGAGTATTTCTTACCATGTGTCTTAGAGAGTTTACCCTTGACCTATGATTTTATTCCACCCCCTTGCACAATTTTGACTTATTTCTCTTCCTTGCACCTGCCCGTTAGTTCCCTCATCCTTCTTAACCCCATTTCACCAATGACTATTCTCCCTCGTTATATTTGACCAAGGGAGACATGGAAAGTCAGTCTTTTCCTTATGATTCCCCGCCAGTGATGCCTTGTAAACCTCTTGCCCTTGATGATTTGACAAGTGAGGTCAATAGGTTGACGCACTCTCATGATTACATTATCCCTATTGACATTTAGATGGAATAATTATGTTGAAGTGTGAGTTTCCTTGGTATAGTTTGGGCCTTGTTCTTCATAGATATAACCTTGCTTAGTTTCGGGACTTATTTGTGACCCAAATGTTTCCTGATACCTACTTGATGCTTGACATATCCCTATTTTGGCTAATAAACAAACACAAGGGAAGGTTTTCATATATTGATAAGCTCCTTGAGTGGTTTCATTGGATCTTTGATTTCATCTAACATCCACATCCCTTAGTTAGCCAATAGGGTAGGCATGAATAATCTCTTTGAGTAGTAGTTAGAATTTATTTTTTCTTTCCATGCATCTTTTCCTTTCATTCGCATGTTTACTTTCATGCATTGTTTGATTTTATCGATGCATTTGTTTTTCCTTAGAACAAAATATTGCATATGCTTTCATATGTTAGACTTAGTGAAAAAAAATTGATTTATGCAAAGTAGTGTTTTTATTAATAACTAGGGTGGTAGATTCGCTAGTGAATTTTACATCATTTGTTGGATTTCATGGTGTGTAGATCACATTTCTACGAAGATTGTGAATATTTCATACACTCTTGCAGAGATTGCATGTCCCTGAGTAGAAGCTAGATGTTATCCCCTCTAGGGGTGTCACTTTTGGATACCCTCCCAAGGTTTTCATGTTGTTGATTCCATGAGGTGTCATGCTCATCTTTGCTAGAATCAAACAAATTTTCTCCTTGATCTCCACCAAAATCATGATCCTTCTATCTTAGTTATGGTGTAGCTCACTTTCACCCCCACTCCTCAAATGACAGATGCATTATGGTATGGTAAGGTATGGTTCTCAGTTTTCTTCATTTGACATTCTATGTATCAATACCTATTTGGACTTGGCGATATAATGTATTAGCTCGTCATAAAGTGGTAAACACCTAACGATTGTCTTTTTAGCACTTCATAACATTATATGGTTTTATTAATTGCCTAGTAATACCTTGGGGGACATGTTTTTTGTTAGAAGTGTGTCATCTCTTAGGTTAACTTGTATCACTAGGTGTCTAGGATAGATAGCATTATCCACATCCCAACCATGCTAACCATTTTCCACATCCCCAGTTCATTAATTCCATTCACATAAAAAATATTATCCTGGTCATGTGTGATTTCTCAAAGGTCAAAAGGAAAGGTCAAAATAAATCCTAATTCAATGAATCCACCAAGGCTAAGAGGTGAAGAGAAAAGTTAAAAACCAAATATTAAGCTTGAGAAATGCCCCTCGCTATGAATTTAATGCCATTGTCCTTGGTTTGTCTATGAATATCTAAAGAAAAGGGACTTTTTCAATAAACTGAACATCTAAAGAAAAAGTCTTAAAAGGGGTAGTAAGAAACAATATTGAGGATGGCAACTCAATGCTAATCTCTCTCTAGAAGGCATTTATAAAGAAAAAATCCTAGACAAATGAAATGAGATGAATGATTAAATGAATAATAAGACTTGTGCATGTGTAAGACTTTGAGGGTCATCACATGAACCCATTCCCCTTTTCTCCTTTCATCATTATTAATCATTATTACATATCTTTCACCTAGGTACTTAAGAAATATAGGTTGTCTTAGGATTTGATGCATGCATAAGGGTCAACGTTGTTCCCCTTGGTAATACTTAGGAAAGTACTAAAACTAACCCCTTTGTTATGATGTGCTAAATGATATCACTAGGTGATGTCAATTAATGGATTTGTAAGAGGCTAGACCCATCACTTTGAGTGGATATAGTGATTGGGATATGTGTACCATTCCTCATGATCCATGACATTTCCTTAGGATCCATGTACTCTTCTATGGTCATATCTCCAAACATTGGGATCCATCACATTTTCCTTGGGATCCATCTACAACATCAAGATACGTGTCATTGCATTGGGATCCATGACAGTGAATTGGAGCATGATGAGATGCCATGTCATCACACATAGCACGTGGACCACTTACATGCATCCTCTTTTCTCAATTGAAAACTGTATTGCATGTGCATGCATTATGTACTCTTTTTTGTACCACATGTGTGGTATTTAATGCATTGGAGATGGTGATTGTATTTTACGAGGGTGACTACGCATGATGATTCACACCCTTTGATGGCATGGCATGTTTATTGGACCCATCCATGATGAGTGTTTACTTCATTTATCTCACACCTACCTTTGATAGGATTTTATTGATGGGATGGCTCACACATGCTAGGTGACATCATCTTCTTCTTGGATGCTTCTTCACTTCTTGGAGCATTCCTTGGATGGAGGAGGTAGACATTGAACCATTGACTTGACTTGGTTGGACCATTTATGTGGGCGTTGGCACTTTTATTGAGGAACATGCTTTCCTTGGATTCTACTTGGTCCTCACATGGGATTTTTATATTGTATTTGATGTCTTCTAAGAGGAACATTGTACCTTGTCAGCATATTATTTGATTATTTTACTATTGCTTGTATCTTGCCCATGGTTTTATTGGGAAAATGGTTTGGGCTCATGGTTTTGAGCTAGCACATGGTTTTATATTGTAATTGAAGAGGTTTCTCACCTATAAAAGGAGGAGTCCTCCCTCATTTCAAATGGTTGGAGATTAATGAGAAGCTTGGTTATTGAGATCTATTGAGTATTTCCTCTTCTTGTGGGTTTCTAGTAATTTTTCAAGGGTTATAACAAATTTCTTAGAGGTTTCTTGGAAGAACACGATTGCTACAAGGCCAAAGAAGTGATCAATAATCGAATTGTCTAGCACCAGAGAGACTCCTCACTTGCATCCTCGAAGAATTCTTTCAAGCCCTAGGTGGTGCTTGAGGGACAATCCTCTAGATCCCTTTTAACATCGCTCTTCATAAACCCTAGGCTTCACATTGAGGTGCAGTGGTGACCCCATGGTCCTCTAAGGCACGTGTCTTCTTTGACATCTTAAACCAACTAAAACAAAAAAATCAAAATTCATCTTGTTTGGTGTTTTGAGCTATATTGCATATCCTCACAATTGCAGGTTGGCCGATTTTCTCACTATGTCATTTTCAACCAGCAGTAAGGGTTTGGTCCATTGATTTCATTGACTATTCAATTATCCACCAAACCCTAGGGGTATCTTCTTTCATTTTCAGGTTTAGAAAGTCACATATCATATCCCTTTCAGTTTCCTACAGGGCCAATCTACATTCTAGGCATTTTTGCAGGGTTTACATGGTTTCAAACTGAAGCGTACCCATCGATTTTGAGGGACGTTGGATATAATATTCACTCTAGATTTCATATGACATAAATCTATCCCAATATATGCCCTAGTTTCCTCATATATCCTTGCATTGTTGCCTACCTGAGGTCTGGTTATCCTTCTGTCTTTTCCACCATCAACAAGCTGCAGGCATACAGAGCTCTTTCCATTGGTCTAAATCGTCATCCAGGAAAACAATTTAGAATCTCCTCACATGATCCATCAATTATATCCATGTCTTCTTCATACCCCCTCCAACGATCTACACAGTCCTCATATCATTTGTCTATTTGATGGTTGAGTGAGACGAATTATGAGTCTTCATATGCAGTTGGGGTTTTAAGGGTTTATGTTTCTTCTATGAAAAATCTGGGGCTTGATCTTATCCCAGTGCCAAGTGTCCAAACCTTTCAAAGATCATCTCCTTTCTACCATATCTAAGGGCTAACTTGTGGATCGATATTACAACTAGACTTTCCTTTATGATATTGCATTGGTTTTCCAAGTCAGTGAAGTTTTGACTAAAATTTGTTTCATATGCAAGAATGGGATTGAGGTACTTTGATGCTTGAGGCATTTAAAACATGTTGGTGAATAAAATAAGTCACTGTTCTGGTTACTATTATTGCCCTTGCTTATGTTTGTGATCAAATCTTTAGGTCTATGATGACAAATTACTACAACACTGATATATTTGGTTTTTAGGTCCAATATGGTATTTTCATATATGTTTAAACGTTGATCTGTTGTTACACATATGCACTATATTTGAAATCTGAAGTTCGAATTGCATATTGGAATTTTTTTGTCACAACATTGATACGTTTGAGTTCGGTGATATAAATGTGTTTGCTACAGTAGTTATTTCACTCCTAGCATACTTACTCTACATTGCAATTTGGATATATAAATTGTGTTGGGTTATTTTACACAAAGAGTTGTTGCAACAATGATCTACTTGTGGCAAATTTTGGTATGAGTGAGATAAAATATATGCATGTACACTTGAATTAAACGTTGCATATATATTATCATACATATGCATTATGCTTGAGATCTGAGGGTAAATTTTCAATTCGGAAGCTTGTTACAGCAATAGTACACAATTGTCATGATGTTCATATGTTGATTTGATGGTATAAATTGGTTGTAAGCCACTAGTATCATATAATTTCAGTCCATATTTAAAGTGTTGTTCAATGGTCTAGTTGTTGTTGGTATATTTATTGCTAATTATTGTTGTCCTATGCACTACCATATTTCATACTTTGTATGGGATATTGAATGCCTTATCACTGTTGATTATACACTATCATTGAATGGTTGTGATAAATGGTTTAGATTGAGAATGCACTAATAAACTATGAATGTAGTATTGCACGTTTCTCACGCATTGCATGTTACTGGTTGTTGGTCATTTGAGAATCTTTTGCAAATGAACCCTTGGCCTTAAACATTTATCTTCTTCATTATACCTTGAAGTCATCTCTTGAGAAGCCAATTGAATTTAACCAAGTCCTTAGCTATACCTATTTTACTTGCAACAATAGGACTTAGTTGAGCATATAGTAAAACCCTCCTTAGGTTAGAGACCCTATCCTAGAAAAGCATAAGCAAAGTCATTGAGGTGATAGTGGGCGGTTCGCTTGTTTCATTGCCCCAAACTCCGTCTCACAAGGTAGGACTTTCCCTAGGTGTGAGTTTGAGCAATGACAAAAAGGATAATTCTAGAGCACTAAATACACCCTTTAAAAACATAGAACTTTGGAGAGTTCTCTTCAAAGTAGATAACTATATTTCATTACAATGATCCTTAAGGGATCTAAAAAATTGTGTTCAAGGAAAAACATGGTATTTATATCTCATTAATGACGCCCTTAATTATAACCAACCCACAAAATTTGGGATTGTATGTCTAAAAAAATATAAATATGGTTTAGAACAACCATTTTGTTTAAAAACTTATTAACAAAAAAACTCACAAATTGAACTAGTAATGTAAATTACAAAGCCATAGTCTAAATGTTCTATGAAATGACTCTTTTTCAGTGATATTTTCTAGGGACATTTGCTTGAAATCCGACAAGAAATTGTTAGATCTGTAGATTTGAGTGATTATTTATGTATAATCTAAGTGTCCCAAGGTTTTTTCAGCACGCTGAATCCATTTCTGCATTCAGAAATAAATTTTAAACAACAAAAAATGGTGATTTCATGCAGATTTATGTCGTCGGATGCCAATGAAAAAATTAATTTCGTAGAACAGCGAGACAATGCCAATTACAAATAATCACAGATAAAAACAATAAATAAATAGTCTTGAGGGTTGGCTCAATTGGTCTAGATCCATACATGAGTTCTCATGCTTGTTGTTGGTTACGGGTCTGAATCTCTTTATTCTCTCATGAAGAGGCCTTGTAATCAGGGAAGCTTACCCCGTTTACCATCCACGAAATGTAGGGAAGTACTAAAGAAACATAGCATATGATGTCTTTCCATTTATTATCCCCGACATTTTGTGTGTACCCCATTCAAATTTAGTTAGGATTTAAAACTCATCATATCTACATAAAAACAAATAGTACTATAGAAGCAATAATATACGCACCATTTCTTTCAAAAATGTTCATTGCTTTTAATTATTTACTTAGATAGTTATATTTAGATCCAGTATCATAAATTTAGATTAATAGTTACATAACAATGTTGATTGACATAAATGCTAGTCAACTATTATAATTAGAGGTCTCTTCAATGTTTGGAGTTGCATGTGCATTCTAATAACAAGGTTGATTGACATAAATGCTAGTCAACTATTATAATTATAGGTTTCTTCAATGTTTGGAGTTGGATGTGCATTCTATTTTTTTTTGGATGTGTAAGTGTTTTCAGTTTAGATTTTGGTAAATGTTTGTGATTTTGAAGGATTTTTAAGTGTTATTTCTAAATTTCATTTTTTTTATTTCAATGTTTAGTGTACATTTGGTTGTAACAACAATGTTATTTTGGACATAGACACGCTACAAATGATGCAAGGATTGATAACAAAACATGTAAACACATGAATGATAGATTTTGGAAGTGAAAGAATGTAATGGTAGGTTGAGGGAAAAAAAGGATCACAAACATAAGGTTGTAGAATTAAAAAACTTGGCAAGGACTAAGTGTGGATAATGCAATGAATATAGAAGGAAGTGGATGAAGTGACATGCAAATAAGTTAAAACGAATTATTGAAATTGGAAAGGATCTTGGTTTTGTAATTTTATTGTAATTATTGTACCTTTCTAATTGATAATGTGTATACATTCAAGCTCTTGGAGATGGGTTATGAATGTGAATAGCGACGTTGTATCATGATCCGGATTTTATGAGCAGAATGAAATGAATACAAATTATTAAAAGATGCTTAACATAGTATAACAAAGATACAGTAAAATTGGTTTTCTATTCAATAAGGAAATAAGTTGAAACTGTAAAATGCAATGGAAAACAAGATTGTTGGAATGGTGGCAGCTTATCTCTGAGAAGAGATGTGAAGGTTTCTCTCATTCACAAGAAGATGATTACAATAAGGCTCCGAAGGAATTTTTACAATAAACAGGAATGTCAAAAACCATAGACATCCAAAAACCTAATCTAGGAGATGAAGCGCCAAAAGTCACGTGGGCCTCGTTCTGGTAAGTTAGTACATCAATTTCCCAGGGTCGTAACTTTTGCATACGATCTTCGTTTTAGGCTCAAGATAGCCCGTTGGAAAGGTATCGTCGAGGAGATTAATTTTGGGGGCTCAATCAAATACTTTGGCTATTATTTTGAATCTCTATCCTGCAAAACCTTCATTTAGGCCCTCAAAATGGCTCCGGAAGTTAAAACCTGCTAAAAATACTAAATTGCCAAAATTACCAAAAACATGTTTTGAGCGAGTTGGAAAAGGTGGGTGGCCACCGATATCCACATGGACCAATCCTCCCTCCTTAGAAAACAATTTTCTCCATTGTGTTAAGTTCCCCCATCAAATGAGGAATGTTTTGTTGAATTTAGCCCCGGGTGAGCCACTTGCCTTGGTGCAGGAGCTGCCATGCTTTAACGACTTGATAAAGTTGGATCCTTTGTTGTTGTGTGCCCTTGATCTTTGTGTCCACAATCTGGTCACTAGATGATTGTTGCATGTATTCAGGGTTGAGCTATGTTGGTTTCAACTACTCTATTATCTATGAGGTGTCGAATAATGGTGGGAAATATGGTCGAAGGAGAGCCATGTTGAAGATTGGGTGCAGGTCAAGGAAAGGGGCAATGTTGAGCTCAAAATCATTATCACCCACAGCCTTGGTGATGAAGTAAGATCCATAACGGAGTGGGTGATGCTTCCGATGGGGCCCTGTAAGGCATTCTTTCTGCAAGTGCAACCAAACTTTGTCTCCCACCTAAAACTTATGTGGCACCCGATGTTGATCATGGCGTTGCTTGTACTTGGCATTAGACTTCTGTAGAATATCCTAAACTTGTTGGCGGATGTGTTGGATCCGTTCAATGAATCAGGTGGCTTTGTCAACTTTTAGTGGAGCAGGGGACGAGTCGGCCGAGGTGGTCACCAGGGGAAGTGCAACATCCATGGGGCCCAATGGTTTGAATCCCAACCCCACCTGAAAGGGGTTGTGTCCATTTGAGCTATGCAGAGCTCAGTTGTAGCTATGTTGGACATAGGGAAGACTCTCATCTCATGTGCGGGGATGTTTTGAATTGTACATGCGCAGGATATGTACGATCATCTAATTGACGACCTCAGTTTGACCATCTGTCTCGTGGTGGAAGGCAGTGGATTTGGTGAGCTTGGTATATAGAAGTGACCAGAGGCTCGACCAGAATGTGTTGAGGAATCGACTATCATGGTCTGAGATAATGGTTTGTGGGATCCCAAAATGTACCCATACACGTTCAAATAAGAGCTTGGCAATGGCTTATGTTGTGATTTTCTTCTTGCAGGAGGCTAGAATCGCCATCTTGGAAAAGAGATCAACAACCACAAAAATACAGTCATTTCCCCTCTTGGTGGACGGGAGGCCCGACATGTAGTCCATTGATATGGATTCCCATGACCTGTCAGGAGTAGGCAGAGGGGTGTACAGGCCATGTTTCTTAGTGGTCGATTTGTCAATAGCATAGGCGGTGCAAGACATGATATACTTCCCGACATCATGTCGAATTTTCGGCCAGTAGAAATGTTTTTGCAGCATTGCCACTGTCTTTTCGACGCCAAAGTGTCCTACCACCCAACTGTAGTGAGCTTCCCAAATCAGCTTCACGCGCTCGCTTGATGGAATGCATAGATGGCCCAGACGACACAAAAACCCATCTTGAATATGGAAATTAGTGACCATTGAGTTGGTGCCCAACATTTGGTAGGTGGTGGAGAAGTCAGGGTATGTCTCACAGAGGTGGGGCCATCTAGAGGTCTCGTGGCTACAAGATTCTAGCACCGTGGTGAGTGTCGCAACTAGAGGTCGGCTGAGGAAATCAACAACTCGGTTGGTACTTCCCATTTTATACTTGATGTTAAGGTGGAACTGTTGTAGGTATGTGGACCACTTCTGATGGCGGTCATTCTGCAATTTTCCTTGGGTCTGCATGAACTATAGTGGCTTGTGATCAATGTGGATGATTATCTCCTTCCCAATAATGTAATGTCTCCAATGGAGGTAGGCTTGCACAATGGAGTACATTTATTTGTTGTAAGTAGGGTACTTACGGACAACATCTGATAGTGTCTCACTATGATATGCCACAGGGTGGTCGTGTTGAGTGAGAACGACGCCCACAGCATAGTCTAAAGCATTTGCCTCGATCTCAAAGGGATGTTGCAGGTCCAGTAATGAAAGTATTGGGGATGAGCATAAACGCTTCTTCAATTCATCGAAGGCTTGTTGTTGGGACGGGCCCCTCACAAATTTTTCCTTACGACCACCTCTGGTTACTTGGTTGAGGGCCAATGCGATATGAGAGAATCCCAACACAAACCTGCGATACAAATTGGCAAGGCCCAAGAATCTCTGAATTCCAATGAGTGTGGTTGGGGCTGGACAATCACGGATGACCTGGATCTTGGCTAGATCCACATGCACACCATGTTGATAAACGATGTAGCCTAAGTAATGGACCATGTCCATGTCGAAAGATCATTTTTCCAAGTTTGCATATAGTTTGTGCTACCGTAGGGTGTGCAAAACCCACTGAATATGTTGTAAGTGTTCTTCCCAAGTCTTGTTGTAGATGAGGATGTCATCCAGATACACCACTACAAAAGTATTGGTGAAAGGTCTTCGTATATCATCCATCATCCTCATAAAAATTGTTGGAGCATTTGTCAAACCAAAGGGCATGACCAGCCATTCAAAAAGACCTTCTTTTGACTTGAAGGCGGTCTTCCATACATCTGTTTTTTCTATTGGGACCTAGTCGTAGCCAGACTTCAGATCAATCTTACTGAAGTATTTGGCCCCCGTGAGTTGATCAAGGAGGTTGTCGATTCGAGGAATCAGGTACCAGTGTCGGACTGTGATTTTAGTTAGGGTCCAGTAATCAATGCACAGTCGCCAGGTATCATCTTTCTTCTGCACCAACACGATTGCGCTCCCACAAGACGATGAGTTGGGACGTATGTGCCCCTTGTGGAGTAGTTCTTGGATTTGCCTCTTAATCTCCTCATTTTCTAGCATAGAGCGACAGTAGATTGGCCCATTGGCTAGCAGTGCACCTGGGGTTAGATCAATGGGATGCTTGACCTAACAGTGCAAAGGTACCCCGGTAGGAGAGGAGAAGATATCTGCATATTCTTACATGAACTTATCCACTTGCTTTTGTTGTGTGGAGAGATCGAACGTGGAGGCCCTGGATGTGGCTACGATCTTTCTCTCACTCTAAGAGCGAATCACGAAGAAGAAAAATTTATTAGTCTGAGAGATGACCTTCCTGCATTTTTTAGAAGAGATCAAGGAAATAACACTAGGAGGGATTGCCTCGGGTATCTTGTACAATTTCCTATTCAAAGTAATAATAACACTACGAGGCCTAGACTCATATACAACATGACATTTAAATAAATAAGGTTGGCACAAAAGAACATTACAAACTTCGAGAGGAGAAACATCACACAATACCTCGTCTTTGAAGGGCTTGATGTCATACAATAGTCGACACCGTTGGCTAACACAAAGATCGCTTCCTCGACAGAACCATCCAATGGTGTAGGATTGTGGGTGTGGCGTTGTCGGCAGGGAAAATCGCTTGACGACCTCTGCTGAGATGAGGTTCTTCTGGCTACCGCTATCAACGATGAAGTGAAATGGGGTGCCTTTTACCCACATCTATGAATGGAAGAGGCACTCGCCTTCTTCTGGTTCGTCTGGCTCACCAGGCTGGAGCTTGGTGGTAGCAACGGTGGCACTGGGTTTTGCATCAATGATTAGTCTTCCCATTTCTGGTTCTAACTCAGAGTCAAAACCTGCATCTGATTCAGAGGCTTTCACTTTGGCCACCAGAGACTGCTTTGAGCGGCAGTTAGCAGTGTTATGCCAAGGGCTCTTATGGAAGTCACACCACTTCCCGATATCTTTCTTTGTCTTTCTGGTGTCCTTCTTTGCTTGCGAATTGTCTTGATATTGTCCATCTTTGCTCTATCCTTTTTTTCTGTGGGTTGGGGCCGCCCCTTCCTGGCTTTTGCTGTGAGGGGTTCCCAGGCCCAAATTGTCGCGTCTTTTGTTTGAGCTTCTGCTCAATTTTGATGGCATATCGGTAGTATGCACCCAACGACAAGATGTCCAAAAATTCCATTTCGGTCTGGATGTATCTATGCAGATCACCACGATACTTGAGCACCAGATGTCACTCTGAATCTTTGATACCTATCTTGGTGCGCAAGGTATGGAAGATATTTGTGAATTCTGGCACTGCTTGGTCTCTTTCTTGCCGCAGTGTGGTCCATTTGGTATACAAGTCATCATAACTTCTGACAGGGTAGTATTGCTCCTTAATAGCATCCCTGAAGGATTCTCAAGTGGTCACGACTGTAAATAATGAGGGTTCCTTTGTTTCCTTTTGCTCAAAGAAATTTTCCCACCAATCTTTGATATGGGGAACGACTTTGAGGAGTGCAAAATTAATATTTTGTCTATTCGAAAAGTTATGGATAGAAAAATACCCTTATAGTAGATTCAACCACTTGTCTACAACATCTGCATCTATTTGACCTTCAAATATAGGAATATCGAAGTTTATTTGTACCTTGAATGGGGTGGCGCCTCCTCTTGAGGAAAATGTGTCACATGTTGGTAGTCGCCAAAGGATTTGCATGAAACTATCCATCATCTCATTCCTCTGTTGCGTGAGGGATTCCTCGAGCAACATTTTGAAAGGATCTCCTGTCCTGTCATCTTTCTTTTCTCCTGCCATGAGAGGTCGATTGGGCGTGCGAGAGATTTTGTCCTCAAGAGAAACAAGCTCGAGACCCAATTCTTTGTACCCTGACCTCGTTGGGGACATGCATTAAGATGACAAGGAGCAGACCACTCTGATACCACTGATCCGGATTTTATGAGCAGAACGAAATGAATACAAATTATTAAACGATGCTTAACATAGAATAACAGAGATACAGTAAAATTGGTTTTCTATTCAATAAGGAAATAAACTGAAACTGTAAAATGCAGCGAAAAACAAGCTTGTTGGAATGATGGCAGCTTATCTCTGAGAAGAGATGTGACAGTTGTGATCATTCACAAGAAGATGATTACAATGAGCCTCTGAAGGCCTTTTTACAATAAACATGAATGTCAAAAACCCTAGACATCCAAAAACCTAACCCTAGGAGATGAAGCACCAAAAGTCATGTGGGCCCTATTCAGGTAAGTTAGTACATCAACTTCCTGGGGTCGTAACTTTTGCATACGATCTTCGTTTTAGGCGCACGATATCCTATTGGAAATTTATTGTTGAGGAGATTCATTTTGGGGGCTCAATCAGAGCCTTTAGATATCATTGAGAAGCTCAATCCCGAAAAACCTTCATTTAGGCCCTCAAAATGGCCCCGGAAGTTAAAAACTGCTAAAAATAGTAAATTTCCAAAATTGCCAAAAACTTGTTTTAAGGGAGTTGGAAAAGGTGGGTGGCCACCGATATCCACCTGGATCATCTCATGTATTGTGTCTAAAGTTGTTAATTCCCTATGGTAATCACCATTACTCACTTAGAGACAACATTGCAAACTTGAGGTGGCCCTAGTTGGTCTTTCCCACCTACCAAAAGCTCTAATGGGGACTTGATATGGTTGCCCCTCACCTCAAGCTTGAATTTACTAAACTTGATAATTTGATAGCTCTAATTCTATGAGGACACAACCACAGTGATGGCTCCACTACAGCTTAATATTGTTGCCCCTCAACCAAAGATTGATTTTACTAAACTTGATAATTTGAGAGTTGTGATTATCTAAGGAGGAGGTATCCACTTCCATGGCTTCATTGAAAGCCTCAAAGAAGTTCACGCATAGTCTATCTCAAGGTAACCATGATATCCCTATGTATGAATCCCCTATAACGATTGGTTTGGATGAATATGTTAGTGTTTGTGATAATCTCAAATGGCACACACTACTTGGATATTTCATTGGTTGGATTCCACTTGAGTTTGTCATAAAGGTTTGGGTTAAGGAAGTCTGGGAGTCAAATTGTAGGTGATGTACAACTACACGAAGCTTGATAAAGTTTTCTCTTGTTTATTTTCCAAGAAGAAGTTCATTGCATTATGATTCTTGCACGTAAACCTTTAATATGTCACACACTTAGTATTGTCCCCTTAGGAGGAAGTTTTTTCTTCTCACCACATTTTTAAGCTTTGTTGCCTTGTCTAGGATGAATTCTAAGGTTTTCCCATGCAATTTTACGATTTTTGGAGCGTATATCTTCACTCATCAAGAGCTTCATTATCATGATCCACACTATGTCTTCAACCCTATGTTGTGTAAGCAAGTTTATCCTAAGGTTAACTTGTCCAAGAATTTGAAGGAATTTGTGTATATCTGAGTTGCGGGTACAATGTTATATGAATGTGTGAGGTACATAAAATCTCTAAATAAATGTGTTTGGTATCAAATCCCTAACCTTAGAATCAAGGAACATCGCCTTATAAT
Source organism: Picea engelmannii (assembly GCA_009831015.1). Lineage (NCBI taxonomy): Eukaryota > Viridiplantae > Streptophyta > Pinopsida > Pinales > Pinaceae > Picea > Picea engelmannii. Next base: position 459,171 of record ML778948.1, read on the forward strand.
CAAACATGACACCTCTAAACAACATTACGATCAGATGCTAATAATGATGGTTAGTTTCAAGTTCTAAGAAAGTCTTAGAACATTAAGGTTGCTCATACTCCAAAGACATGATCAACCAAACTTTCAAGGGTAGCTCCAAACAAGTTTATGGCCTTCGCCCCTGCGGATGGGGGTGAAGCCCTAATCACCATCAATGTTTTTTTAGATCTAGAGGAACGAGTAACTGATCGGGATTAATTGGGCAAGGCCCAGGTTCAAATTCGCCTAGTTGCCACTATAACCCTTAGGTCAGTGCCAACAGTGTGCAAGTCGACGTCTAGCAGGAAACTTATGACTTAGAAAGGGTTGAGACAACTAGAGACACACATGCATGGGGTCCCACTCATGGGGTGCGTCTACCCTTCACGCCTTATCGCAACGGGCTAAAGTATCATCGAGGATTTGAAACCAAGTGGAGAGAGTGAGATACCTACCTCCCAATCATTTGGGCAAACCACCCAACTCTAAAATTTTGAAGGACATGAAGGTGGACTTTACTCCACTTATATGTGCACAGGTCACAAGCCCATTTAAGTGCAACCACACATTCAACTACTACCTCAAAATGTCATTTAGCTCAAGAAAAACCCTCACAAAAATGTTAATATATACACAACCCTCACAAAAATGTTAATATATACACAACTAACCCTCACAAAAATGTTAATATATACACAACCCTCACAAAAATGTTAATATATACACAACTAATTAGAGGTTGCAAATCCCCCTAAGAACCCTAAATGTCGTACTTTTGGTGATTGGATTAAGAATCATGTTTGGTGATTGGATTAAGAATCAATACACTAGGAAGGTTAAAAAACATTGACCCCACACTACCATATTTTTTCATAGAAATGTCAAATGGTTAATCAAGGAAATTCATCAATAGGAGGTTGTGAATCGACTTCTAGTGTTAGTATTATATGTTTACATACGTTAAATGTTTTGGAATTTTGCCAATTACGGCTATATACGTTAAAAAGGTATATTGATATCATAAAACAACAACGTGACTCAAATGAGGAAGAGCCTAGGTGTGATACAGGAAAAGGTGCTTTGAACCTGACGTGAATCGAACACGCAACCTTCTGATCTGGAGTCAGACGCGCTACCATTGCGCCACAGATCCTTGAATGTTTACTCTATGTTTTGAAAGTCTAATGGCAGATTTAATGTCCCCAATATATGTGAACCTTTCTTAGATGAATACTATGAAGTCCTGAGGAAAACGCGACCTTCAGATCATCAATCTGCTTCATTATGCACGATGGCCTCCACATGCTGACGGAATAAATAAGCAGGTGATTCAATAGATTGATGACGTTGTGATCAATATGAATTTTGGTAAGTAGTTCATATCCTTCTATTTTTAAATAAGTAGATTAAAATTTTCTATTATTAATAATAGAAAAATGTTACAAAATATTTTATGAGATGAATACAATTTTAATTTCTTCATTATAAGTTTTAGTTTTTGGAATTTTCCATACTAATATATATTTTCAACAAACATAAAACAATTAAAATTTTGGTAAGTAGTTCATATCCTTCTATTTTTAAATAAGTAGATTAAAATTTTCTATTATTAATAATAGAAAAATGTTACAAAATATTTTATGAAATGAATACAATTTTAATTTCTTCATTATAAGTTTTAGTTTTTAGTTTTTGGAATTTTCCATACTAATATATATTTTCAACAAACATAAAACAATTAGAGATGATAATAATAATAATATATTAGTTATTTATTAAAAAATAAAAATAAAAGAGATAGAGTAACTACTTGTTTACATGCATGGATATTAAAGACATAAGAATAGATATAAGTTTTGCTTTAAATTAATATAATGTATATGCTTTACATTAGATATAAGTTTTTCTTTAAATTAATATAATGTATATGCTTTATATTGATAAGTTGTATTAATGTAAGTTGTATTAATGGAAGTTCTATGGTTAGCTCTTCATAGTTAAATTTAAATTATTTTTTAATTATTTTTTATATAAGTAGATTGAAGTTTTTCGTTATTAATAAAAAAATGTTTCAATTTTTTTTTTATGAGAAGAAGATAATTTAGATCCTTAAAATCTATTTTCTTCATTATAAGTTGTAGTTTTGGATTATGGAGTTGTTCAAACTTCAAGGTAATGAATATAAGTATATACATTTTCAATAGACATAAAACAACTTGAGATGATAACAACATAAGACTCATTCATATAGATAAAATATTAAGAGACGTAGAAATTATTGGTTGACATGCATGGACATAAAAGACAGACATAGGGTTTTTCCCTTGGGAATTCTCTTGAAGCTTAATTGGGCTATATTCACCTCCTTCTTGTGCATTAATGAAACTGTCCCTACAAATTAGGGTTCCGACCCAAGAACTATCATGAGGTAAAGGATACATATTATGAGCATAACAATTAAAGTACAAGGGAGAGATGATCCACCCAAGAACTAGGATGAATTTTGGTTAACATATTAGACCTAGACAATTTTCTTTCCTTGGTTTTGGTAAAAACGTATTAGTCAAGCAACTAACATGAGGTATGGTTAAAATATTATCCAAAGAAGCAAACTCTAGGGCTTATCATCCCATCAATAGAAGTATGAGATGAGGTAGTATTCCAAGAGAATAAGTGTTATGTTATATCACCTTAGCTAGTAGAAGATAGGGATTATGATCCCACTAACTAGTACAAGGTCAAGACAATGACCAACCCAACAACTATTGCTTGGTGGTATGGGTTCAAGCCCCCATTCAAATTAACCAAAGTAGTTTCTAGTAAGTACTATAAGGGTTGAAATTCTATATCTGATAAAGCCTTTATAATGACTTCCATTCGACAACACCTTTACAACGACTTCCATATCCCTATCTATGCATGCATCCTTAGTAACTCAAAGTTTGGACTCCTATTGATTTAGCTTCCATCAATAAAATCTAGCTTGCAACTCAACTCTTCTTGTCCAAGGATCCATAATATAAATAAACTAGCAACTAATACTAGTACAAGTTCAAGAGCTATCCCTTTCTTCCTAGAATAAGATTATTTATTTCCTTAATTTAGATAAGTTATTCCAAGGTGATATTTCTATAGAAGGGAGTCGACTATCTAAGACATATATAAAAGTCAATCAGATAGGACATAGGCTCCTATCAAACTTTGATAGCTTAAGCCTAATAAGTGTTCCAGAAGCTAACAACCTACTAGTGGGATCAAGAACTGAAGTAAAAGGGTGGGAAGCTATCAAATATGACTTCCAATATATATATATATATATATATATATATATATAATTTGATCAAAGCAAAATGGGGTTCCAACCCAAGACCTAGCATGAGGAAAATGATACAAATTATAGCCCACAAATTGGAAACAATAGGTATGTATGATGACCACCCAAGAATAAACGTGAGAGGGAAGATAACAAGCCCAAAATAGTATGAGAGGGATGTATCCCAATGACTAGCATGAGGTCGAGATGATGACCAACCCCCAATTATTGTACAAAAGTTTAGGCTCCATCGATTATACATGAACTCCTTTCTTGGATAGATGAGAACTACTAGCTTGGGTTTGTGAATCATTGGGTTTGAGTAATAGTCCAAGGTTCAAGAGATATGGATTAGTTAATGAGACATTGAGTTAGTGGGGCACTGAAATAAATTGGGTTCAACCTTGCAAGTAGCTTGGTTAGAGTAACTAGCTTAGACTAGCTTAGCTACACAGACTTGCTTGGACAACTTATTTTGGTTATGTCACTTAAACACCTTGCTTGGATGGGTTAGGTCACTTGGATAACACTAATGGATAGAGAAAGATGAGAAATTGATTCTCTCTCTCTCTCTCTCTCTCTCTCTCTCTCTCTCTCTCTCTCTCTNTATATATATATATATATATATATATATATTAATTTTCTAGGAAAATGGGGAAAATGAACATTGAGCCTAATAAGGGTTCTGGTGACCAACAATTGTCACGGTGAGAAACTAATAGAAGGGGAGGGTAGGATAAAAATACAAGGGTGATGGTCAAGGTAAAGCCCCAACTTGATGTAATCCCCATAACCGAATGCCCCAAGGTTAAGGGTTAACTAAAAACCAATTAGGTTGATGATCACACAAGCTAAAGAAGGTGAAGGGCTAGGTTGAAAGTAGATAGGCAATATAAGGCTAAAACCATATAAAGGTGAAGCCCAACCAAGATAAACAGGTTAGGAGGAAAATAACCTATGAAAGACCCACACCAAATGCAATAGGGGCACAAGATGTAGAAGGGGGAACTACTACAATACAAGGTTGTAGCATTGTAGTGTAGTCTAATTTTTTTTTTAAAGATTACAATTTTTTATGATGCAAAATGTGATGCACGTGGGAACATCATTATTTTCATTGAATTTGCAATGTAGTATCCCTTTTTTGCATCATATTTTTTTATGTGCTAGACTCCTTGAGGTGTTGTCTCAGTGATGAAAGTTACAACACAATAGTTTATTTGTGTTGTAGGGGCATTGTATTTGCATCTTTTCTTTTTTAAATAACTTCACAAAACCATTTTGTGTTGGGTTTGTGTCAAAAACATGTTCTTTGTGTCATTTCGATTAGGTTTGCATCACAATAACATCATTATGGGTCTTATTAGCATTGTTGTGGCAATGTAATTTAGTCTATTGGTGTTGTAGTAGTGTCACAATATGAAAATTTTGCATCATCTTTGCATCTCACAAGTGTCATCTTACTTCATTTATGTGTAAGTTTTGCGATGTTATTATATATTTAGAGTTGTTATTACATTGTAATGGAGTCATTTTGCATCAAATTAGTGTCTTGAATGCACCAAAATGGTCTTATTGCATCACAAATGTGTTGTATTAGCATCACAATCACATCGTTCAAGCATCAAAATTACAATGTGATTTTTTTATTTTTTTGTTTCATTTTTTTTTTTTTTTTTTTTTCGTGAAACACACTTCCCAAGGAATCTATCAACCAATTCCCTCATGTTAAGGATGGTGCCCAAGGTAAACTAGATTCTATATATGCTCGAGTCTCTTCTCAACATTATTTTCATTAAGAGATCAACATGTCACTTGCTAGAGTTGAACTTAGGTAGTGAGGATAGCACTCATTCGCTTAATCGCCTAGCCTAGACCCAATTGGCATAATTGCAACATAATCATTATTAATTACTTTATTAGTTTGATCAATTTCATTATTATTATTATTATCATCATCAATTTAGTAATTGTATTTTATTATTCATCTAATTATTATTATTATTAATTATTTGATTATTTTTATTATTTTGATTGTTATTGTTTATTTACATATTTAATAGTAGCTAATTTTTTTTTTGTAATTACTAATTTTATTCAATTTATATATTGATTAAATTAATGACTAGTGTAAGTTCATTTTAAAGTGTACCGATTATGAAATAAAGAACATGTTTATATATAAATGTGATGATGGTATTTTGATTTAGATTGTATAATAACTGTGTAATTTTTTCTACATATAAATAAGTGGTACACTACTTTGTATACAACATTGCATGAAAAAATATGTACCCATGTATGGAAATGGAATGAATTTGACATTAGAAGTTGATTGAATTATAGTCAACGCCCTCCTCATCGTTTGAACCCTCCTCCTCATCACTTTGTAAAAACATAATAAAAGAACATGAATTCAATAAAATAAAACATTACTAACATTTAAAGATGTTATAAAAAACACATAAGTTAAACAATTATCAATACCCTCTAGTTCCTCTATGTCACCCTCATCATCATCAACCTGGAAGAACATAACATATTTCAATCTATGAATGATTAATTTCAACTATATATAAGTTAAAAAATAAACTCATAATTACCAATTAATTACATTGGGCATGACATGCATATCTTCCACCATTTTTTCGTAACTCTTCCTGAAGACATACTTTAATTCTTCGTAAGTGGGCTCACAATTATAGTCAATTCTTCATAAATATATGCAAAAAAAAAAACATGTTTAATAATCACATATATTAAGCTAGTGTAGTAGAATAATAAATGATACTATATTGATAAACTTACAAAGGACCCTCTAATCATGGACATCTTGACTTGCCTTGAAAAATGTGTATCTGTTAATTTCTTTGTATCCATTCATTACGCTTAAAGGCGTACACCTATTGACAATGGGCAGATTTAATTAGGGTTTAGTGCTTAATAAGTTTTCTATGGACAGGATTAAATATGGCTGGAATATTCTTAGTAGTCACACAAAATAAATGGATGTGATTTCAATCATTAACTTCCTAGCTATTATAAAGACATTCGTTTATGTGTTTACTTTTTTACATTTACCTAATCATATTTAAAAATTACTTTGATAGCTAACTGATTGCCACGTAAGTGATTAACAAAAATTAAAATATTAACACCAAATAAATGAAGCTCAATCGTTTATTTGTTAATCAATAATAAAATTTAATATTCTTTTAAGGATTTTTTTCATCTTATCAACCTTTCGGCGTTGATCAGCCATAATTATGTGGCTGTGCTAGTTTATGTACATAAGAAAATATAACAAGTTAAGTTTATCAATGTCTGAAAAATTACAATAAAAGTAGGTCAACGTTACTACAAGATTACATAAGAGAAAAAAAAAAAACATGTTAAAAACAAATCAAAATAAATAATTGCAAGCATATTAAAATCAATATCTACAAACATATATTATTTATTACCCTTGTGCCCCTTTTGTTGTGGTGTCTCAAGGTCCACTCCTTGTGTATTCTTCTCTTCAACGATCCTCTTAGTCTTGTTGAAATTGATTAGGATATTTTTAAATATAGATTTGCCAATATCATATGGTCTTTTGCTATAGTCTTTTCCTTGTTTAGCAAGTTTTGCAACATTCTCACTAAATTTGTCCAAAACCATAGAAAATGAAGTCACCAATAAAATTCAATGACAGTAGATAATGAATTATAAAGGGTAAAGGATTAGAAACATGAGTGAGTACATAAAAGACTAATTTGAACATATTTCACTTGATATGGTGTCTCTTCCTCTTGATAGTTTTGAAGAATCTATAAAGGGCCCATTTACCACTAAATTGTAAATTTGGGACCTTCTATGAAGATGTTGTAATGCTCTCTGCTTCGATCACTACTTATTTCTACTCAAGTGATCCAGGTGGAAATCGGTGGCCATCCACCTATTCCACTAGCTCAAACATGGGTTTCCACCTTGGCAATTTTTCTACAACATTTCGAATCTTAAACTTTTGGGGCCGTTTTGAGGTCCTAAACTTCTGGGGCCATTTTGAGGTCCTAAACAACGTTTTTTGGACCATCCACGGTCACATTATAGTCTTTAGCGAGAGTGTGATGGAAAAATGTGTAGTCCTTGGATAAGACTTTCAAATTAGCTATCGTGCGCCCCAAACGAAGATCGTATGAAAAAGTTATGCCCTTAGGAAGTTGATGTACCAACTTACCCCATTGATGCCTACATAAATTTTGGTGTTTCATCTTCCAGGGTTTGGTTTTGGATTTTATTCATGTTAAAAATGCCTCTAGAGCCTGATTGCAATCATCATAATCTTCTTGCAAATGAGCATAGCCATCACATCTCTTCTTAGAGATAAGCTACCACCATTCTAGCAAGTCATTCACTCTGTAATTTTACAGTTTTTGTATATTCTCTCATTAATAAAAAAATGTGCATTACTGTATCTCTATATTTATTGCAACATTTTTTTGTATCTCGCAATATCTCTGTATATTTCATTGTTATATCTCTCGCTTCATTTCATTCTCAAAGATAATCGAGATCAGTGGTATCAGAGTAGGTTGTTCATTATCGTTTCTTAGTGCATGTCCCCGATGAGGTTAGGGTATAGAGAGTTGGGTCTCGGGCTATTTTCCCTTGAGGACAATCGCTTTTGTCATCCCAAGAGACCTTCCATGGTAGAATAAAAGAGAGACACGTGAGTAGAAGATCCCATCAAATTGTTTCTCGCGGAAGCCCTCGTGCAACAGAGGAACAAGACATTGGAGAATTTTTCCCAAATCCTTCAAAGATTGTCGACAATAGCAGGAGTGTCTTCATCAAGAAGTCGCTTTAGAGACGCTAATACATTCAAGGTACAAGTCAATTTTGATATTCCTGTATTTGAAGGTCAGATCGATGTGGATGCTTTGGAAAAATGGTTAAATTTGCTAGAAGGTTATTTCTTTGTTCACAATTTTTCCGACAGAGAAAATATAACCTTTGTTCTCCTCAAGGCTCTCCCCCATGTCAAACATTGGTGGGAAATTTACTGAAAGAAAGTTCCACCGAGAAGATTGGAATATTTGGGGCCGAGCCCACTTGGGATTTTTTTATGGATGCATTCAAGGATAAATATTACCCCATGGGAAACTATGATGACCAGTACATGAGATGGACCATGGTGCATCAAAAGTAGGACCAAATAGTGTCGAAGTTCACAAATACCTTCCATACCTTGCGCACCAAGCTGGGTATCAAAGACTCTGAGAGACATCTGGTTCTGAAATATTGCAGGCTCTACACAAGTACATCCAAACTGAAATGGATTTTTTGGACATCTCATCACTGAGAGTCGTTTATAGATATGATGTAAAAATCGAGCAGAAATTTAAGCAAGAGAACAAGCGGGAATTTGGGTCTGTAAATCCGCAACAACCAAAGTATGGTAAAGGAAACCCTAACTTACAGAACAATCAAGAAAACCAGTCTAAGCCGCAAGAAAAGAAGGGTAACGGGAAGATGAAGAAGGACACTAGGAAGTGGTGCGACTTCCACAAAATCCCTTGGCACAACACCGATGAATGTCGATCAAAAAAATCATTGGTGGAAAAAATCAAAGAAACAGATTCGAGCCCCGACTCGGACTCTGATTCAGACACTAATAAAAGGAGACATATAATTGATGCAGAACCCATTGCAATTATCGAGACCGCAACAATTCAACCAGAAGAACTAGAGGATCCTGAGGAGGCGGAGTGACTCGTCCATTCATAGATTTGGGTGAAGGGGAACCCACTGCATTTCATTGTTTATAGTGTAAGCCAAAAGAACCTCATCTCAACAAATGTCTTCAAACAATTTTATTTGTTGACAACCCCACACCCTCATCCATACAACATCAGATGGCTTCGTTAGGGATGAGATCATCATGTCAGCCAATAGTGTCTCTTGTCATACAATATCAAGCCCTTCAAGGATGAGGTACTATGTGATGTTTCCCCACTGGAAGTATGTGATATTCTGTTAGGCCAATCATATATGTGGAGGCGTCATGATGTTTATGATTCTCGACCCCGTAGCATCATTGTTACTTTGGGGGGTCAGCACTATATGATAGCAGAGGTAGTTCTGACCACTGTACTGAAAAAATAGTTCCACAAAGTTTAGCCTCTTCACCACCTGGTCATAAGAGAAGGACACTACAACCAATGTAGCCTTGGTCTAAGAACCTTCTATCCAACAAAAGCAGATCAAGAATATTGTAGAAGATCACCAAGTTATTCCTACTGCACCTACAAGGGTGCCTCCACACTACCCAGTCAAATCAAGTTATGATAAACCCCTTCATGTTCTTCATGTTGCATCTTCACCAACAGAGTCCTCCCACACTCAGGAAGATCATGCAACCAGATTTGTTCATAACTACCTTCAACAAGTTAAGCAGGGCAACTTCTTCAGTAAGGAAAACAACTCACCAAAGTTCAAATTCAACAAAGGCTTCCCCGAAGACATGACACAATGGAGACCATTTCTTCCTAAGAGGGGAGGATTGATCCAGGAGGAAATCATTGGCCACCCACATATTCCACTAGCTCAAAACATGGGTTTCCACCTTGTCATTTTCTCTATAACATTTCGAGTCCTAAACTTTTGGGGTCATTTTGAGTCCTTAAACATCATTTTTTGGACCCACCATAGTCACACTATAGGATTTAGCCAAAGTTTGAGGAAAAAATGTGTAATCCTCGAATAGATCTTTCAAACTAGCTATCGTGTACCCCAAACAAAGATCGTATGCAAAAGTTATGCCCTTGGGAAGTTGACGTACCAACTTACCCCATCGGGACACATATGACTTTTGGCGTTTCACCTTCTGAAGTTAGGGTTTTGGATTTTCTTCATGTTAAAAAGGCCTCTTGATCCTCATTGTAATCATCATCATCTTCTTGTGAATGATCATAGCCATAACATCTCTTCTTAGAGATAAGATGCCACCATTCTAGTGAGTCATTCACTCTATAATTTTACAGTTTTTGTACATTCTCTCATTAATAAAAATTGTGCACTACGATATCTCTGTGTTTATTGCAACATTTATGTGTATCTTGCAATATCTCTATATATTTCATTGTTATATCTCTTCCTTCATTTTGTTTTCAAAAATAATCTGGATCATCAATGTTTGTGGTATTCTTTGGACCACTCCCTTGTAACTATGTAAAAATTTCATTATGGAAAATTGTACCATTACCAAATTTTAAAACCTCTCTTGATCCAGGTGGATATTGGTTTCCACCCACCTATTCCATTGATTCAACATGGTTCCACATTTTAGCTATTTTTTCTAGATTGTTTTAGGTCTCAAACTTCCAACATGTTTTTCAATCATTTCCTTTAAATTTTTGGTAGTTTACGTAGGTCATGAAGAATTTTTTCCGAGAAGGCCTTAAAACTGATGTTCAAATTGTTTTGTCTGAATGTGTGGTCTATCAACTGAATAAGGGAGAAACAATCAAGACACTGGGTCTCCTACAACCATTAGCTATACCAAGTCAATGTTGGGAAGAAGCTTCAATATATTTTAGTATAAGTTTACCCAAATTTGAAGGAAAGATTGTCATCGTGGTAGTAGTGGATCGACAAACAAAGTATGCCCATTTTTTCTCTCTTTCTCATCCTTTTAAAGAAATTACAATAACCACAACATTCATGGAAATAGTTCAAAAGATACATGGAGTCCCCAAGATTATTATAAGTGACAAAGATCCAATTTTCACTGGAAATTTTTGGAATGAATTATTTTCTTCTTTGGGTACTCAATTGACTCACAACTCATCTTACCATCTTCAATTTGATGGAAAAATTGAGATTGTGAATAATTTTCTAGAATGATATCTTCATTTCTTTGCATCTGGTAGACAAACATAATGGGTCAAGTGGTTTCCCTTGGCAGAATGGTGGTACAACACATCCTTCCATATTTCATTAAAAAAGTCCCCATTTCTAGAACTTTATGGATATCATACTCCATCCATCACATCTCCTTTGAAAGAGACTACAAAGGTTTAGGCAGTGGAGGAACACATAGGGAACCAACAAGAGGTTCTCAAACTATTGAAGAAAAACTTGGTTATGGCACAAAATAGGATGAAACAACAAGCAGATAAACACTATAGTGAAAGAGAATTTGAAGTGGGGGATTGAGTATTTTTTAGGCTACAACCATTTAAATAGATGCCCCTCAAGCAACAAAAGAAGGATAATAAATTAACACCCAAATATTATGCCCCCTATAAGGTGTTGCAAAGGATTGGAAGTATGACTTACAAATTGGAGTTGCCTCTATCTTCATGTGTACATCCATTCTTCCATGTTTTTTCTTAAAGACGGTAATCAATGACAAGATCCCAGTGCAAACTATTTTACTAGAGATTAATGAAGAAGGGGAAATCATACTTGAACCAGAGACAATCCTTGAAAAAAGGATTAAGAAGTTGTGAAATCGAGTAATTATTGAATACCTTGTCAAATGGAAGAACCTACTAGTGGAAGAGGCGACATGGGAAGATGAGTTCTTCATGCAGAAACAACCGCAGTCAGTCAAGTGAGGAGGACAACACTTGTTTGGAGAGAAGGAGTATGTTAATTCCTAGAAAAATCCCCATGTTAAGTATAAAACCCCTTATTAAGCCTTAGATATTGAATTATTACATGTCTAGCATTATATTTGTATGTAGGCTAGAACCCTTCATTGTACCCTTTCATTATAATTGTACCATTTGTCTCCTATATATATACACCAAGGAGACTTAGTCTTAGGATCATGATATATCATCTTGTACATTCAATATATTGTAAAATGAGGTCTCTCCCTCAAAGTGGATTGTTATTCATTGATTTTTTTTATCATTCTCAAGATGTCGGTTCATAACATGTAAATATTTTGAGAAATAAGACATTGAAAAACCCTCCACGCGAGGGAGAAATATTTTGTTCTAACCAATGAGGCATTACAATGTTATCAATGCTAATTTCTCTTTCATAGTTATTTATAAGAAGACCAAGGATTGAATTCACTTGAATAACTATATATAAGTAAATGAAAGAATAGAGAAGTGGTGATTAAGAGTAAATACGGCATTATATATAAAGTAAATGAAAGAATAGAAAAGTGGTGATTAAAAGTAAATAGTGCATTACAATAAGATGATTAATCGAGATTAGTAAAAGTAAGGATTGAATTCACTTGAATAACTATATATAAGTAAATGAAAGAATAGAGAAGTGGTGATTAAGAGTAAATACGGCATTATATATAAAGTAAATGAAAGAATAGAAAAGTGGTGATTAAAAGTAAATAGTGCATTACAATAAGATGATTAATCGAGATTAGTAAAAGTAATTTCTCTTTCATAGTTATTTATAAGAAGACCAAGGATTGAATTCACTTGAATAACTATATATAAGTAAATGAAAGAATAGAGAAGTGGTGATTAAGAGTAAATACGGCATTATATATAAAGTAAATGAAAGAATAGAAAGGTGGTGATTAAAAGTAAATAGTGCATTACAATAAGATGATTAATCGAGATTTTCATGATTTGAAAAATGAACTCACAAATTCTTAAAATACTTTATTCTAAATAAACCCACCATCACCTTATCATTAACTAATAAAAAAGTAAGTAAATAATTAATTACAATAAAATAAAATAGTCAATAAAAACTTTCAACCAAAATAATCAACTCTTTAATAAGATTTAATAATTACCACCAATATTTAATAAAATTTCGTATTATATTTCTATGTATCTTTTATATTTATTTATCTCCCATTTCTTAAATAAAGTGTCCACATACTTCTATTTTTTCTCTTTATATTTCTTCCCTTATGAAAATTGAAGTTATATTTCTTCCTTATGAAAATTTAGTATTATATTTCTATGTATCTTTTATATTTATTTATCTCCCATTTCTTAAATAAAGTGTCCACATACTTCTATTTTTTCTCTTTATATTTCTTTCCTTATGAAAATTGAATTTATATTTATTCCTTATGAAAATTGCATTTTGATTGCTTATGAACATCATTAATAAATTAACATACTTATTTCCTTTTTCGTTTTTATATTTTATATTTTTTCAATAAACTTTTTTAGATTCCCATAAATTACATTTGATTGCGTGTTAACATCAATAATAAATTAAATTAATACAAACTATATTGTTTTTTTAATAAAGCTTTCTATCCCATTGATTAAGTTTGGTTGGTCGTGAACATCAATAATAAATTGTTGGTCTTAAAGGATATCGGAAAAAAACAAAATCAAATTATAATAAGTCACACATCCTTACAACAATGTGTTACAACAATCTGCATGAGCAATAATTATTAAAGCCAATATCAATGAATCTTCTTCATAGTGGGGAAGTGAAAGAAGCTAAAACAAATCCTATAAACTTTCACACCTAGGGGAGAGTGTCATAACTTCTAAGAAGTGACTTGTATCAAGGTGGGAAAATCAAAGTTTGTGTGAGAGGAATAATCATAAGAATCAATCATATGTGAGAACCACTTAGGTTTTCTTTTCTTAAATCCTACAATGATGCTATACTATGTTCTCCCTCTTCAAGTCCTTTTGGGTGTCGGTGCCTTGATGACAATTTATTTGAAAATAAATAAAAAAGATAGATGCAAAGAAATTAGTCCCTACCTAATTCTTATAAATACAAGTATAATAATTAAATTATAATCAAACTAAATGCATATAAAACCATGATCAAACTCTAATTTTCAATTATAAAATAAGGATCATCGTAAAAGTGGAACTACAAGTCTCCTCCTTCTCCATACTAGTATCCAAGGTAAGTTACCACATTATATAAATAATTCAATTCTATTAAAATTAACAACTTGTTTATGCTTGTTAAAGTGTTGGTGCAATTTGTTTTTCTTTTTGTAGATGCCAAAGATGGTTTGAGGTAACGCAATAACAAAGTTGCTTTGGTACATAATATGGACATGCTTTAATATGTTTTTAGTGTCTCTCGTATGAGTAGTGTTATCACTTAATCATGTATGGGGGTGTTCTTCTAAGGAGCGCCCCCCCTTTGGCAAAAAGAATGGCAAGAAATGGGTAAAAAACCCACTTTCCCTAAGTCTTCATGACCAGGTGCATTATTTTAATGAGCGCTTAGATATGGGTGACCAAGATTTGCGCGCCCAGATCTGCGGTCGAGGTTCCATTCCGAACCCCCCCCTCGTTGTTCTTACTTTAACGGGAGGTGGGGGGAGGGGGGGTCCGAAATTCGCACTAAGCAGCGAGTAGATCTAGGCGACCATAGTCTAGACGCCCAGATCCACGGGCGAGGATAAATTTCGGACCCCCCACCCCCCCAATCCTTTCTTCTTTTAACGGGAGGGGGGAGGGTCTAGAATGAGGTGGTTTTGATTGTGGGCCCCCTGCTATCGTGGCGCTCTCTCGTGGCATCAGACCCCCCTTTGGTAAACCACTTACCTCCTCCACTTACCGCCTTCATCTCCCGCTGAAACTTGTTTCCCATTCGCTTCCTCCCACTTGCCTTCCACTCCCGCCATCCTGGCCCACCTCATTCACTTTTTCCCTCTCCTTTTCCGACACATGTCCCTCCTCCTCCAGGTCACCCCGTTCTAGTGATGTTTTCCTCTCCTTAGCTAATCTCTTTCAACTGCTTACCCCCTCCACTTTCCACCCTCTCCTCCTGCTATCACTTGTATTCCACTCCCCGCCTCCTGTCGCTCTCTTCCCTGCCTCCACTTCTCACCTCCCGCCATCTATCTCCCTTGTCACCTCCATCTACATTCCCCGCTCCGCCCTGCTATTGTATCCACTCCTTCGCCTCCACGTCCTTCTCTTCCGCCACATCACCTTCATCCCATCACACCTTAGCCCCCCGCAGTTTCTTCCCAGCCTACATGTCCCCTCCTCTTGGCCATCACACTACTCAGTAGCCTGCTTGTCGTGCCCATCACCTCATCCTCGTCATCTCTATCCACATCCGCCATCTGCCCCCCCCGGCAGCAGTCCAATGAAGCAGCAACAACCAAAGGGAGACCACCACGTCCTACAGGAGCAGATTTGACCAGAGCCTTTCTAGATCTCGAGAATCAGTTAATGCAAATGCGGAAGGTGGGTGAGACATCGTCTCCTCCCTTAAATGGAAATCTGGGAAAAGACAAGTGCAAAGGTGACTGTCAGTCCTTTCTAACAAAGATCGCATCCATCAAAAGACTGCATGGAAAGTCTGCCCAACGTCTGCATGCGCGGCCTGACAAAGAAGCTCCTCAACGTCAAGCATTAATCTCATGACATGATCCTGTCCCAGACAAATCCGAGCCAGTCTGAGTATATGTATGCATTTTTTCCATTTTGTTATGATCGATGGTAGAACTAAGCTCCCGACAGTAATGTTTTCACGAAGCATTGGTTTCTCTGATTATGTATGTGCATCCAATATTTCTTGTTTAAATGACAGTCAACTTTCTTATTCACTCTAGTTTCCTTCTGACGCTAAAGGAGTTCATGATCGATTGATTCGCATGAACCGTTGTGACTGTGTTATGATAAATGATTTATTGTAACGTTGTTATATTCCTTAGTTTCCTGGTGATTTAAATGCTAGGAGTTCTTGTGTTTAAAGCATTCATCCTCGGGTTACTGAAAGGCTTGATGTCTTCGGTTGACCTCTACATTTTCTTGCTAATGTCTTCCTCCTGCTCACCCTTACTGCAACCTACTGACTGAAGTTAAACTAAGACCTCCCCTGCTCGTGCATACCAGTCCAATTTTCTAAGTTAAAACGATGTTGTTTTGAGTTTACTTCCATTCGGTCGCCCTTTATAAAACAACCAGTGACATATAAACTGATGAATATCAGGCTTACTCCTGCTGCAATCCAAGAGTGACTTCTGGTGCTAACATTTTTGGCGCCATTGGCGGGGACAAAGTTGAAAATTTTCCCTGGGATTGAACGACATTGAGCCTCTGATTCTGAAGGTGCATCAGGAATTAGAGCCCTTCAAGATTTCTACTATGCACCTGGCAAATCCATCGTGACGACTCCCCTGTGGAAAACCTGTTGTTTCACTTGTGGGTTCCAGAGGCAGACACACGCGGTCTCATCCACAACTGTCTCTAGCTATGCCTAAAGTCGATCCGGAGAAAATTATCAGAAAAGCAAAGGCCTTTGGAGGAGGAGCTTCTACTACTAAACCAGGTCTTTCTGATAATTTTCCATCTCCTTCTGTAGAAACTCCATTTTCTTCTTCTCATTTTCCTGTCATACCTTCTGCTGGAGTCTCTAGAACTTTAAATTTTGGGAGTGTTCCTGTTGAGTTTTCCCCTCCCGGTCTGGGATTGGAGGGAGAAATCCTTGTCACTCCTCTCTCCCCTGAAGATCCAGGATCACAGAAGATTTCCCCACCCCTAGCTTTACCACCCTTCTTCTTATTACTGTTGTTGCTACTGCAGAGAGAGAAGCATCTGCTGACTCAGGCCCCGTAGCCTTCTCTCTGAATCCTCCATTGTTTCCCTTTCCACCTGGAAGCTCAGTGCCAATATCCCCTATTCGAACTCCTTCTCCTCCTAGTTCTCCTCCACCTAATATTCCTATGGCAGGAGAAAATCCTCCCATGACCATAATGGAGGCTATAATAGTTTCCAGGTATTCTCCCCTTGTGTTACCTCAGCCTCTCAATGCCCTTCCAGCAGATGGTTACCTCAAGCAGCTGCCCAAGTTTACAGGCGAAGGAGACATAATCGCAGAAGAACACCTTGAGGCATTTTACAGTTTTACGAAGCATCATGCCATCATGCATGAAGACGTATGGATGATAATTTTTGTTCACAACCTTGATGGCGAGGCTAGGGAATGGTTTAGGGCCCTGCCCCCTCGATCTATCGATGGGATAGAGGCTTTGGATAATACCTTCTTGAGACAGTGGGGAGATAATAAAGACTTCATGTATTACATGACAGAGTTTGGGGCGTTGAAGAGAAAGGAAGGAGAGTTTGTCTCTGACTTCTCCAAGAGGTTCAATAAAATGTACAATAAGATCCCTGCTAAGATAAAGCCCTCAGAAGATTCAACCAAAATCACTTATGCCAACGCTTTTGACCCTGATTTCTGCCTTTGTTGAGGGAAAGACGAGCCACTTCCCTAGCTCACATGCAGGACTCGGTTGTGGAAGTTGAGTCTAATATATTGGTTGTTGATCAACTTAGAAATAAAGATGATAGAGACATACCCAGAAGGAGATCTGAAGCCTCCACATCTAGTTCTTCTATAACTTACCCTCAAATGTATGAATTGACAAAGATGGTAAAGACTTTGTCTGCAGAGATGGAGAAAATGAAAATGGAGGGAAAACATATTTACATAAATCCTCAAAACATTGACAACAGAGGCAATTTCAAGAGGCCAAACAATAATGTTCCTCAGATTATGCCAAGGGAACTAAGGAACAGAGATAGAGAGGATTAGAGAATCCAAACTCCCCTGTAAAATAACCTTGTTGTTGATGAAGAAGGGGAAGGAGATGAGCTTGACCCTGAGATCCATTGTTTTGGAGACACCTCCCCTTTTCCTCATTTGACTCAAGTAGCATACGAGGAGTCTCTCATGGACAGTCAGCTTAATGAGATGAGTAAAGGAGACAAGGCTAGCAATAGCTAGAACAGGTACAACCTCAGAACCAAGAAGAAAGTTGGGACGCCTGATGTTCCTGAGAAGCCTACCAGGGTAGAGAATCCTGCTAGAGATGTGGAAGACAACAACAAAGGTAAGAAAATCCAAGCCCCCTCTCCAGTTGTCTAGACTCCTCTTCCTGAAGTAAGGGAAATCCCAAAGCTCACATCTTCCTTTAATTTTGAGCATGAAATTCAGAAGATCAGAATCCATGTACCCCTCTCCGAGCTAGTCAAGCATGAAGAGTTCAAAAAGAGCCTCTCTAAGATATTACAGTCTGAACCCTCGTACCATCCCACAGACTCAATTAATTTGCAAGATGAAAATCCTGCAGTCATCCTAGGTCCTATGGTAGAAGACAAATATGATTCATCCCCTCCCTTCTATACCTCACTGAACATACATGATAAGGTGTTGCACAATTTTCTGATGGATTTAGGGGCCTCCCATAACCTCATGCCCAATACTGTCATGGAGGAACTCGGGTTGGAAGTCACAAAGGCTTACCATGACCTCTATTCCTTTGACTCTAGAAAGGTTCAATGTCTAGGAGTCATTAAGGATCTGGTAGTGACTTTGTTTCAGTTGCCCATGAAGAGTGTGGTCATGGAAATTGTGGTAGTTGATGTTCCCCCCAAGTTTGGCATGCTATTGTCAAGATCTTGGATAAAAAGACTTGGGGGAACCCTGCAAATGGACCTCACCTATGCTACTATTCCAGTGTTTGGGGGGGGAGCATAGAAGACTGTACTGAGAAGCCCAATTGGCCTATATAATTAGTGATGAAACTAACCCCACCAACCATCCTATATTTGCGCTTGACACTGATTTTGGGTCTAGTTTACTGCAACTACCTGATGCTCCCGAGCCTCCTCTAAAATTCAGAAAGCAGTCCACTATTTTTCATGAAGACTCTTCCTCCATTACCTCTGTTTGGAAAATGTTCTATGATGGAGCCTCTTCCAGGGAGGGTGCTAGTGTTGGAATGGTGTTTATCTCACCAACTCTAGAGACCATACCTCTGTCCTACAAATTAGAATTTGAAACCACTAATAGTGTGGCAGAGTATGAAGCTCTTGTGTTGGGTTTTAGAGCTGCAAGAGACATGGAAATCAAAGAAATATCTATGTTTGGAGATGTCGAGTTGGTTGTAAAACAAGTCAGAAATATTTACCAAGCCAAGCATCCTAGGCTCAGAACTTATAGGAATGAAGTGTGGGATCTAATAGACAACTTCTTCTTGGCTTTTAATATTTCATTCATTCCTAGAGAGGAAAATACAATAGTTGATTCTTTAGCTGTCTTAGCAGGCAATTTCAAAGTTCCCTTGCAACCCAAGCTCATGTATGATATAGAAGTAAAATATAGACCCTCTATACTAGACAATGTCAAGCATTGGCAGGTATTTGAGGATGATCTTGAGATCAAGATATTCCTGGAAACCGTTGATGAATTTTCTACATTACACATAGACCAGGATCATGAACCTGAAAGTAATCCACATGATGATGTATTTTTAAATAAAATTGCTAATCATCACATTATGAATTTGCCTAACAATCACATTCCGAAGGGACTGGTCCCTTTGGAAAGGATCTTTGACAATAGTGATTTGGCAGTGAAGGCTAAGAGGCCAATTGATGATGCTGACATATCTGAATACAATATTGGCATAGAGAAAGATCCTAAGTTTGTCAAGCTGTCAAGTAGCCTGTCAAAGGAGTAGAGGGCCGAGTATGCTGATATTTTGAAGCAGTTTGTGGATGTGTTCACCTTGACCTACGAAGACCTCAAGACCTATGACACATTTGTCATTGAGCATAAGATCCCACTGAAAGAAGAGGCTAAGCCATTCAGGTAGAAGCTAAGATAGATTAATCCGATGTTGATGCCTATCATGGAGAAAGAAGTAAAGAAGTTGTTGGATGCTCAAATCATAGTCCCTTTGAGATATTCTGAGTAGGTGGCTAATCTAGTGCCAGTAAGAAAGAAGAGCGGAGAAATCAGACTTTGTGTTGATTTTAGGAACCTGAACAGAAGCTCAAGAAAGGAAAATTACCCCCTACCTAAGATGGAACACATATTGCAGAGGGTAACTGGTGCATCCAGGATATCCATGATTGATGGCTTTTCTGGCTACAATCATATATCAGTCCTTCTTGAGGATAGATAAAAAAACAACCTTCACCACTCCTTGGGGCACATTCATGTATGCCAAAATTCCTTTTGGATTGATGAATGCAGGAGAAACATTTCAGTGAGCCATGGACATAGCCTTCATTGGGGAGAAAGATCAGTTTGTGGTGACTTATCTGGATGACATCACTGTCTTCTCCAGATCTGATAAAGAGCACTGCTGTCAATTGAGGAAGATTTTATTTAAATGCATAAGGTTTGGCCTTTCCTTAAACCCCAAGAAATATTTGTTTGCTATGAAGGAGGGGAAGCTGTTAGGACATATAGTATCAACAGAGGGTGTGATAATTGATCCCAACAGGGTGGAGGCAATTTAGACCCTGTCACTCCCGAGATCCAAGAAAGAGGTCCAGTCTTTCTTGGGAAAAATTAATTTTCTGAGAAGGTTTGTTTCAAACTTTTCCGAATTAGTAAAGAATATCAAAACAATGCTCAGAAAGGGAAATGAAGTAAAATGGACCGTTGAGCCCAGAGGATATTTTAACCAAATTAAACAAGCATTGACTGACGCACTAGTGTTGATTAGTCTTGATTACTCCAGGAAATTTTTGATTTTCTCCTTTGCTTCATTTGATACAGTAGCAGTTGTTTTATTATAGAAGAATGTTGAAGGGTTGGAGCAACCCATTTCATTTTTGAGCAAGGCATTAAGAGATGCAGAAGTCAAATATGACATCATGGAGAAGCAAGCCTATGCCTTGGTCAAGGCCCTTAAAGAATTCAGAGTCTATGTTTTACATTAAAAAATCATTGCATATGTTCCTTCAGCTTCTATGAAGGACATTCTCATTCATCCTGACATAGACGGGAAAAGAAGCAAGTGGATTGCCAAGATCCTTGAGTTTGACCTAGAAATAAATCCCACCAAGCTGGTTAAAGGGAAAGGTTTAGCCAAGTTGTTGGATGAATCTAATTGTAAAGTGTTGGGGGTTAAATTCATCAAAACTTGCTCAAAAATTCAACAGGATGAGTTCGCTGAAGGCAACCCTCCAATGACATAATACACCTGGTATAAAGATGTTATATATTTCCTGCAGGATTTAAGACCCCCTGATGGAATGGGGAAAAGCAAGGCAAGAGATTTAAAGCTCAAGGAAGTCAGTTATTGCCTTATTGACCAGGTTTTATATTGGAAATACCCTCTGGGAGTGCTTCTGAGATGTCTGAACCCACAGGAGGCCCAAAGAGCTATGTTTGATTTCCATAGAAGCCTCTGTGGGGGACACCATTTTTGGAAGACCACATTTTACAAAATTCTCAAGGCTGGGTACTACTAGCTCACCTTATTCATTGATGTCTGCAAAGAAGTCAAAGCTTGCATCAAATGTCAAAAAATTCTTAGGAAAGCAACAACTCAAATCTCTGCCATTAAACCCTGTAGTAGCTTCAGGACCCTTTCAACAATGGGGATTGGACTTCATTGGAGAGATTCATCCTGCTTCAAGTGGTCAACACAGGTGGATATTAATTGCAACAGATTATTTCACCAAATGGATAGAGGATATCCCCACCATGAGTGTTTCTCATAAAGTAATCATTGGATTCCTGGAAGACATCATAGCAAGGTTTGGATGCCCAAACAGAATCATCATTGACAATGTTGCATCCTTCAAATATGAGCCATTGATCAAGTTATGTGATCAGTTTAGGATTTCATTGATTCACTCCACTCCCTATTATCCCCAAGGAAATGGACTCACAGAGTCCTCTAACAAAAGTTTGATCAAGCTTCTTAAAAGATTATTGGAAGACAATAAGAAGGCGTGGGACTCAAAACTCAAATTTTCTCTGTGGGTTGATCGAGTGACAACAAAGAAGTCCCTAGGCACCTCCCCTTTTCAACTTGTTTATGGGACATAAGTTGTATTTCCCACTCAGCTGGCTCTACCTGTAGCGAAATTCTTTCAAGATTATGAAGGAGAGCCAGACCATATGGTCAGAAGAATTCATCAACTGGTGGAAGTGCATCAGACCAGAGAGCAAGTAATGGACATAGCTCACATTCATCAGCAGAAGATCAAGCAAGCCTTTGATAGGAAGGTCAAAAATGAGGAATTCGAGTTGGGATATTTGGTGCTTAAGTGGGATGCACCCAGGTAGAATAGAGGCAAACACAACAAGTTTGAAGCCCTCTAGATTGGGCCCTTAAAAATCTCTGAAGTATTTTTAAACAACACCTACAGGTTGCAGGATTTGGAGGGCGAAGAGGTTTTTAATGGCCCAGTAAATGGACATTTCCTAAAGAGATGTTTTGTTTGAGCCTCAAGTGGCTCTGCTATTTTTGTAAATATTGTTTTCTGTTTGTTTTCGGTTTCAATAAGGGACTCCATAGCCCAACAACAAGGCACTGAAGTTGCAAAAGAGTTCTCGGTAGCCCGCAGGGAGCGTGTTGTCCCCCATGGAGCCTAATGTTATCACGTAATCATGTATGGGGGTGTTCTTCTAAGGATACCTCCCCCTTTTGTGAAAAGAATGGCAAGAAATGGGTAAAAAAACCACTTTCCTGAAGTCTTCGTGATCGAGCACATTATTTTAATGAGCACTTATATTTGGGCGGTCGAGATTTGCGCACCCAGATATGCGACCGAGGTTCCATTCCAAACCCCCCTTACCATTCTACCTTTAACGGGAGGGGAGGGGGGGTCCAGAATTCGCGCTAAGCAGCGAGCAGATCTAGGCGCGCAGATCTCGGCCGCGCGCCTAGATCCACGATCGAGGATAAATTCCGGACCCTCCCCCCCCCACCTTTCTACCTTTAATGGGAGGGGGGGTGTCCAGAATGAGATGGTTTTGATTGTGGGCCCCTTGCTGTCGTGGTGCCCTCTCATGACGTCAGACCCCCCTCTGGTAAACCACTTACCTCCTCCACTTACCGCCTTCATCTCCCACTAACACCTGTTTCCCATTTGCTTCCTCCCACTTGCCTTCCACTCCCACCATCCTGGCCCACCTCATTCCCTTTTTCCCTCTCCTTTTCCGACACCTGTCCCTCCTCCTCCAACTCACCCTGTTCTAGTGACGTGTTCCTCTCCGTAGATAATCTCTTTCAACCGCTTACCCCCTCCACTTTCTACCCTCTCCTCCTACTGCCACTTGTATTCCACTCCCCGCCTCCTGTCGCTCTCTTCCCTACCTCCACTTCTCACCTCTCGCCATCTGTCTCCCTTGTCACCTCCATCTACATTCCCCAATCCTCCCTACTATCGTATCCACTCCTTTGCCTCCACATCCTTCTCTTCCGCCACATCACCTCCGTCCCATCACACCTTAGCCCCCCGCAATTTCTTCCTAGCCTCCGTGTCCACTCCTCTTGGCCATCACACTACCCAGTAGCCTTCCTGTCATGCCCATCGCCTCAACCTCGTCATCTCTATCTATGTTCATCATCTGGGTCCCCCCCCGCAACAGTCCAATGAAGAAACAATAGCCAAAGGGAGACCGCCACGTCCTGCAGGAGCAGAGTTGACTAGAGCCTTTCCAGATCCCGAGAATCAATTAATGCAAATGCAGAAAGTGGGTGAGACATCGTCTCCTCCCTTAAATGGAAAGTCGAGAAAAGACAAGCACAGAGGTGACTGTCAGTCCTTTTTGACAAAGATCACATCCATCAGAAGACTACATGGGTAGTCTGCCCAACATCTGCATGCACAGCCTGACAGAGAAGCTCCTCAATGTCAAGCATTAATCTCATGACATGATCATGTCCCAGACAAATCAGAGCCAGCCTGAGTATATGTAAGAATTTTTTCCATTTTGTTATGATCGATGGTAGAGCTAATCTCCCAATAGTAATGTTTTGATGAAGCACTGTTTTCTCTAATTATGTATGTGCATCCAAGATTTATTGTTTAAATGACAATCAACTTTCTTATTCACTCTAGTTTCCTTATGATGCTAAAGGAGTTCATGATCAATTGATTCACATGAATCGTTGTGACTGTGTTATGATAAATGATTTGTTGTAACGTTTTTATATTCCTTAGTTTCCTAGTGATTTAAATGCTAAGAGTTCTTGTGTTTAAATCATTCATCCTTGGGTTACTGAAATGCCAGATGTCTTTGGTCGACCTCTACATTTTCTCGCTAATGTCTTCCTCCTACTCACCCTTACTGCAACCTACTGGCTGAAGTTAAACTAAGACCTCGCCTTCTCTTGTATACCAGCAGTCCAATTTTATGAGTTAAAATGATGTTTTTCTGAGTTTACTTCCATTCGATCGCCCTTTATAAAACAACTCGTGACATATAAACTGATGGGTATCAGGCTTACTCCTACTGCAATCCAGGAGTGACTTCTGGTGCTAACAAGTAGAATATGGATGCTCTATATAGTATATGAAGAAAGTGCCCAACTTTCAATCCTCAACCTCCTCAACCTTTAACTACCACTTGTAATAGTATTATGTTGGTACCACAACATGTAGACGTTTGAGCTCTATAAGAGTTTGTAATGGTATAACTTTTATACAAGACGAGATGCTAAGAAACAAGTCCATGCCTTTAAGGAAGGGGTGTCATTGTTTGAGGCTTGGATGAACTTGCTAAAGGCAGGGGTGTCATTGCTTAAGGTTTGGATAAATTTGTTAAAGATTTAGCTTGAAAAATCAGACTTGATGTGAACTTTCAACGTTTTTGGGGATTGAGGTTTGAATGAACTTGTTAAAGCTTTAGCTTGAAAAATTAAACTTGATGTGACCTCTCAACTTTTTTTTGGACTTGGACAAGGGTGTTCTCACAATTTATTTTTTCATGGATCCTCCGCACTACTGACAACCTTGTGGATGATGTACAATAAGGAAAGATTTCGTTATTTTCTTCATAAAAACATGCATTCTAAGATATCATATGTTGCATTGAATATTTGAAACAGGCTAAAACATGATGTACACTTTAATAATTCTAATAATTTTTGTGCTATGATAAGTCTAGTAATTTATGTACTATGATATGCCAGTTTAACTTAAATCTATCCATACATTTTAGCTTGTTAAATTTTTTTATGAGATTTGAGCTTGTTAGAAAAGTGAGAATGGTATTGTCAATCTTCTCCAGGCTTTAAATAACATTTTTTTTTCTTCTAAATATTCTCACACAGTTTAATCATTAATAAAATCTTGCATTAGAGAATACTCTACCTAGATAATGACACTTTAAATAACATTTTTTTTTCTTCTAAATATTCTCACACAGTTTAATCATTAATAAAATCTTGCATTAGATAATACTCTACCTAGATAATGACATTTTGTAGAAGACCAAACGAAGAAGACCAAAATATGAATTGATCTTGATGTTTAATAGTATTATCTAATAATACTACCAACAATAATAATTCATGTGTACATTTTAGTAAACTCTGTAGGCCTATGGAGTTTTGGCTGCACGTAGCTCCTTTCACGAGATGAGAAACACATATGTGCATATAACCCATGGAAGAACGATGACAGTTTAGAACATGGAATTTAGGTTGCACGTATCTCCTTTCAAGAGAAGAGAAACACGTACGTTAAAATGAATTAATGCATGAGCAATCAAGTTAATGAGAAGGTTATTGTTGTTGTTATAGATTGTCATTTTTCTTCTCATTATTTGGTTGCAGCTCCAGTTAACATGACATGGTGAAATGGAAAATAATGGTATTAGTGTCTGTATACACTACATAATGGACTGCAACTTTTGTATAATTGCCTTTTCTAATTAAAGGTGCAAAATGTCTGGTTGATATATATGGAAAAGTGACTCAACTGAATTTCATAAGAGAATGAGAGGAAAGGCCGGTGTATTAGATACGTATTAAGTATGTTTAATAGTTAGCAACAAGGCCAGTCCATCTTTCTAAGCCCAATTAGCTAGATTATTAGAGGTGAATGGATCTGCCCAACTAGATTATTACAGCCAAACTCCAATTCAATCTAGAATATG
This sequence comes from Picea engelmannii, assembly GCA_009831015.1. NCBI lineage: Eukaryota > Viridiplantae > Streptophyta > Pinopsida > Pinales > Pinaceae > Picea > Picea engelmannii. Next base: position 485,341 of record ML778948.1, read on the forward strand.
CCTAAAAGAAAAATATAGAGGCAAATTCAAATTTCATAAATTTATGTGAATTTGAAGAGTTGTAAAAATATCCTTAAGTCACCAATTTTGTGTTTGAGTTCCTAAAATATATAGTTTTAAAAATTTATGCAAAGAAATATCTTTAAAAAATTATTTCTACAAAGACATTGCAATAAACCCAAAGTTTCTAGCTCATGGGATCTAACAAATTATTCATCATGTAAATTTGACACATATCTAGTAAAATAAGATAGAATGGGTATAAAATGAATGAATTCATACCTCAAAGAACAATTACCAGAGGCATGTGCAGTTTGGTGTGGTTTCTATCTAAGAGGCATAGCTTATACCATAGTGAGTGAGTTTGAAAGGAAGTGAAAGAGTTATAAAGGAAACTGGCATGTGCAATTTTGTGTGGTTTTTGTCTAAGAGGCTTAGCTCATACCACACTGAGTGAGTTGGAAAGACAGTGGAAGAGTTATAAAGGCAAGCAACATGTGCAGTTCTGTGCGGTTTTTATCTAATAGGAGTAGCTCATACCACACTAAGTGAGTCAGAAAGACAGTGGAATAGTTAGAAAGGAAACTGAAATGGGAGAGAATTGACAGGCATAGCTCATACCACACTTGGAGTTGGAAAGGCAGTGGAATAGTTACTAAGGAAACTGAACATGCTTAAAAACATCAAGAACCCAATTGAAAAGAGAGGTCTAGTGAGAATCGAGTTGAAAAGAGAGGTTGATCATATAGATTGGAAAGCACAATACGAGCACAACACGAATGTAACTTGAAAAGATAGGTCAATCATCTAGAGTGGAAAGCACAACACGAACATAACAGTCTTTGTAGTGGATACAACAAGAACGAAACAGTCTTTATAGCAGATAATAGATGATTGCATGTTATACTAATGTCCATCGTACTTACATCCACATTGCAATTAAATCAACAACCACATTGTCCTTGTGCGTGATCAACCTCACATAATTATGAAAAGTATAAACAAGCAAACATTTAATGTTAGGTGAAGTAATGCTAGAGGTATTTCTAGCATTACTTCACTTTGAAAAAAATTGGTAAGTGAAAATGTGGTTTAATCTAAGTTTTCCATTTACATGCATGGAATTGAGGCCATATAAGACCTCAAATTTTCCTATTGGTAAAAAAAATGTCTTTAAGTATTTGATTGGTGGAAAAAAGTGTTATATTCTAAAACTTTGGTTAAAGTTGTTAGGTTTTTTTGATTTGCGTGCAAGAATTGATAAACCGATTACTAATAGTCCCTAGGCCCGGAAGGGCAGGGACTAATAAGTGTATCTTCAAGGAAGAGCACAAAGTTGTTCAATATTTTTATTTTTACTCTTGTCTATATTATCATTAACTATATTATCATTAACGGACATGGATTATCATTAATAGACATGGATTATTTTCACTTCTATGTGGAATATCTATGGTATTGAGCTTTGTATGCTTTCAATCGAACTTTCTTTGATTTATTCGAAGAAGTATTTGAATAAAGCTCTTTTTGATAATATTGAAATAAATAAGTGCTCAAATGTGTGTGTTATGCTATCTTAAAAATGCATTTGATTAAATGGGTGTGTTTGTGAAGCTCACATTCTAGATTATTTTAGACAATTTAATGATATAAGCTCTCACTAAAAGTCCATTATTCACAAAGCAAATTTAAGGTGAAAGAGACATGTATATAACGATAGAAAAATATGTTCACTTGTTTTCTTCAATCAAAAGGTTAATTAATATTCCATTCCTCACTCCATGTTCACTTGATCCAAGGGCTTCTCGACCCAATGTTTTGACATTACACACTATGGGGTCTCAATTCAAGCAAAATTAGACTTGGCTATAGAACATAGAAACAAAGGGAGTGCCTATTTCAAAATGGAAGATGTAACATACCCAACCCCTACATACCCTTTCTAGGGATGGGGCATCAAATTTTTGTTTTTCCTAATTATCTCAAATCCTAATTATGGGATCTCCATTGGCTACTGCTCGCCATGAGCTTTCTAATGGTTGTCACCGTGCTACAATCTGAGCTATGGTCTGCAAGTTATTGCCTCCCGAAGTTACCCAGGTGATTATTAGTTGGGGTCTTTGGTGTTCGACGTTGAAAGCCCCTTTTTCTTACTCCTCGAAGTCTTGAAATCTCACCACATGGCCTTAGCCCTTCGACAATCAACGTTCAACGTTTTTCATTGAACGTCTCTTTTTCAGCGTTCGACGTTCGAAAATTGGCAGCCGACATGCTACGTTTTCGACGTTTCGACGATTGTCGTTGAAAGTTCAACGTTCGACGATTGAAGTTTGAACATCCCTTTATTATACTACACCCAAATATTTTGAACTCCCAAATTTATCCAGACTCTTGGAGCCCTGGACACATCACCAACCACGTTGTCCAAGCACGCATGAACCAGAAACTAACACTCGACAACGACCAAGGGTGACACGTGTCCTCTTAGGGGATGACATGTGTCATTCTCTAATAGGCGTAAGAGGTCTGCAAAACATCCATATCTTGGTGACATGTGGCAGGTTAATCATGGGTCCATGTCACCCCGGGTGACATCGGCATGCCACGTCACCTCGAGTTGAAAACCTTCCAAAACCTCCAATCTCACGGTCAATATCTGACCACGTAGATACACAAATCTATGATTCTCATTACTTCGGGAATTCGACATTCGGGATTTTTGCTATGCAAACTCCTCGTGACTCCCGGAGTTGGTCAACATTGGGCTGACCATAGTCTAAATCTAACGGTCAGGGTCTATCCATGTAGACCCATAGATCTACGGTTGTTGTGGCTTTGAGACTTCGGTATTCGGACCTTCGGAAGTTCCTCTTCCCGTTAACACAATGAATCAAAACTGTCGAAATGCCACTCTCTGAACCGTGGGATATGGCAACACGTATCCCTTCTGATGGGCAATCTCTATTCGCTTCAGACTTTGGAGGATCTGTCTCCCTTACAACGAATACACAATTTCTCCGAACTCGCGAAGAATGAAGGAGTCGAGGAGTTAACACCAATGCTCTTTCTCCAAATCCAACGGTCATGAAAGACCTTGGCTGGAGCGAAGGAGAGGGTGTATGTACCTTTCCTCTTACCTATAAATATCTATAAATGTGACCAACATGAGGTGGTCGTTTTCATTTAGGAGGAACACATGGTGGTCGTTTCCATTTACAAGAAACACGTAGGAAGTGAATCCCAATTATTTGTAGTCTGAACAATATTTCCTTTGAGTGTCGTGCTTATTGTATATTCTATGGTTGTCAGATTTGTCATATTTCAAATAAAGTTAAAATAAAAAATAGCCTAAAAGTGCCACTTGTCCTTAGTAGAGTTTCACGAATGAGTTGATTTGAATTTCAATATTAGAGAAATACAATGCATTAAAATGGAGCCACCATTTAAGAGGGGATCAAGGAATGGCATTTAAAGAGGTTTCCTTGAGCTTGTTTGGATTTTTTCCCTTTTTTGTCCTTTCCCTGTGTTTCCCTACCCTATCTATTCTTATTTTTTATTTTCTTTGGTGGATGGAAGTTCTGTTTATAGACCGTGTAATAGAAATGATCACAGTAACTGAGCTCTCCAATGTAATTTTGTTGTAATTGTTACTATTGTTTTTTTCACTTGACCATTGATGCTTTCCACTCGATCAAATGCAATTGTCTTTCCACCGGTTCTACTCATGCTTTCACTTCTACCTTTGATGGATACATAATAATCAATAGACTATCATGTGTTAACCAATGCCAACATGTCGGTGAATAGGCACCCAAGGAATTTATATCATAAATTTTCTCAATTAAATTTAATATTATGAAAAATGAGATCCATGCATGCAGTTCCCCTTGCCTATTTTTAAATTATACTAGGAGTAGGAATGAATGTTTCGTTTTTTTCAATCACTTTTTTCTCATATTAAATTTATTACAGTTTAAATTTGGTAATATAATTTTATAATTTTGAAATAATAAATTTGTTCGTTGATGGAGTAAGGTAAGGATGTTTCCCTTGTTATGTTGGTTTTGAAGAGCTTGTTTATGGGAGTGTGGCATCCTTGTTATTTCACCCTTACATTCATTATGTACTAAAAATTTATGTTGCATGAAACATGTGGTCTACCACTTGTCCTTCCAACAAATGCATGGGTTGAGATGCTAGCTTCACGCTTTTGATTAAGGGTTTGGCAGTATTCATTTGATCCATAGCTTCATTGGTCATTGATTGATTTGAGGGAAATGTTATTTGGCTCAATAATAAAAGAGTCAAACCACTAGGGCTCTCCTTATCACTTGTCAACTAGAGTGATGGATGAATTCTCACATGATTATGGAGTTGTGGCTCTTTTTCTTCTGACTACTTGGATTCAATGACAGGTATGATTTAGATTATTTTCAGAATGAAATGAAAGTAGAGATATTACAATGAAATACACATAAATATTTTTAGAAACAGAGAAATGCAACAATACATGATTTCTATTAATGAAAGAAATGTACAGAGACTATAAAAATACGGAGTGTAAGACTCGCTAGAATGGTGATAGCTTTATCTTTGAAAAGAGACGTGACGGCTACGCTCATTCTCAAGAACACGAGTACAATGAGGCTTTGAAGGCCTTTTTATGATAAACATGAATGCCAAAAACCTATACATCCAAAAACCTAACCCTAGGATATGAAGTGCCAAAAGTCATGTGGGGCCCGTTGGGGTAAGTTAGTACATTAACTTCCCAGGGTCACAACTTTTGCATACGATCTCCATTTTAGGCGTGTAATATCCCATTGGAAAGGTATTTTCGATAACTACGGATTGTTCTTTCAAAATATGAATTTGTTTACAATTTGACTATGGAAAGCCAAGAAAGCACTGTTTAAGGCCCCAAAACGGCCCAGGAAGTAGAGAAAGATGTATTGACATGAAAACTTCCAAAATAATCTAGTTGGAATAGGTGGGCGGCCGCCAATATCCACCTATATGTTGTGTACGAATTCAGGAAAGCCCCGTAAGTGCATAACCCACAATTACAAAGAAACATCCTCGTTACAGAGAAATGTGTTGAACTGAAAACTGTCAAGATGAGCCAGTTGGGATTTGGAACAGGTGGGTGGCCACCAATATTCACTTGGATCAATCCTCCCCCCTTAGGAAGAAATGTTATCCATTGCGTTGAGTTCCTGGGGAAGAGGGGAAATAATTTTTTGAATCTGAATCTTAGTGAGTTACATGCCTTGTTGGAAAAGTTGTGTTGCTTGGTTTGTGGAAGGCTGTCACAAACCTGTTGCTGGCAGGGTTGAATCTGTTCCACCAACCTATTTTCTCTAGGTTCGATCAGGAATTGTGTAGGCACCATTGTAGGTGAGGAAACAATATCTTATTTTTCTTCTGCAATATGCTTCTGCTGGATAGAAGGTGTTGAGGTTGTAGTGGTTGTAGTGGCCTTCTATGCATCCTTTGAATAGACTGTGAAGAGGATGAATTTTGTAGTATGAGAGATTACCTTTCGATATTGTTTTGGTGGAACAATAGTCGAAACTACTTATGGTATCCTGTAGAGTTGACCCCCCAAAGTAATAATGACACTACGAGGTCGAGACTCATAAACAATATGATGTTTCCACATATATGGTTGGACCAAAACAACATCACATACATCAATATGGGAAACATCACACACTACCTCATCCTTGAAAGGTTGGATGCGATAGGACATGTGACATTATTGGATGACACAAAGATCTCATCCTTGGTGAAGCCACCCAATGTTGTATGGTTGCGGGTGTGGTGTTGTCGACAACCCCAACTATTTGACGACCTCGGTTGAGATGAGGTTCTTTTGGTTGCCGCTATAAAAAATGAAATGCAATGGGGTCCCCTTCACCCACATATGTGAATGGAAGAGCCCCCCCCCCCTCTTTAGGATCTACTATTTCTTCTGGTTGAATTATTGCGGTCGCGACAATAGTAGTGGAGTCTACGTCGATGATTTGTCTAATTTCAATATTTTCTGGATCAGATTCCAAATCAGGGTTTGGCTCATTTTCTTTGACCTCAGTAACCAGTGACTATTTTGAGCGACATTCATCGGTGTTGTGCCAAGGGATTTTGTGGAAGTTGCACCATTTCCTAGTGTCATTCTTCGTCTTTCCTTTACCCTTCTTTTCCTTTTTCTTGGAATGGTTTTCAGGAGGCTGTTGGTTAGGGTTGTCTTTACCATGCTTTCGTTTTTGCGGATTTGTAGACACGAACTCCCATTTGTTCTCATGCATAAATTTCTGCTCGATTTTGATAACATATCGATAGGAAACTCTGAATGATGAGATGTTTAGGAAATCCATTTCGATTTAGATATACCTATGAAGAGCCCCATGATATTTCAGAATCATATGCCACTCAGAGTATTTGATACCCAACTTGGTGCGCAATGTATGGAAAGTATTTGTGAACTCCGACACTGTTTGGCTCTTCTCTTGCCGCAGTGTAGTCCATCTCATGTATTGGTCTTCATAGTTATCAACATGGTAGTATTGTTCCTTGACCACATCCACACAAAAATCCCAAGTGGGCTCAACCCCATATATTCTATATTCCTATGTGGAACTTTGCTTCCAGTAAGTTTACCACCAATGTTTGACATCGGGGAGAGCCCTGAGGAGTGCAAAGGTGATCTTTTCCCTGTCGCAAAAATTGTGAACAATGAATTAACCTTCTAGCAAATTTAACCATTTTTCTAAGGCATCCACATCTATCTGATCTTCAAATACAAGAATATCAAAATTAACTTGTACCTTGAAGGGAGAGGTTCCTCCAAATTGGTTGCTTGATGAAGATGTGCTTGTTTCTATCGGCAGACATTGAAGGATGTGGGAAAAATTCTCCATCATTTCGTCCCTCTGTCGCATGAGAGATTTCTCAAGCAATAGGTTAATAGAATATTTTTCTACGTCGTTTTTCTTTCCTTCCACCATAGAGGGTTTCTTGGGAGTGCGAGAGTGATTGTCCTCAAGAGAGACAAGCTCGAGACCCAACTTTCTATACTCGGACCTCGTCAGGGACATGCACTAAAAAACGATCAAGAGAAACCTCCTCTGATACCACGAATCTGGATTATTTTCGGAACGAAATTAAAGTAGAGATATTACAATGAAATACACATAAATATTGTCAGAAACATAGAAATAAAACAATACATGATTTCTATTAATGAAAGAAATGTACAAAGACAGTAAAAATATAGAGTGCAAGACTCGCTAGAATGGTGGCAACTTTATCTTTGAGAAGAGATGTGACAACTACTTTCATTCACAAGAAGATGAGCACAATGAGGCTTTGAAGGACCTTTTATGATAAAGATGAATGCCAAAAACCTAGCCCTAGGAGATGAAGCGCCAAAAGTCATGTGGTCCTCGTTGGGGTAAGTTAGCACATTAACTTCTCGAGGTTGTAACTTTTGTATACGATCTCCATTTTAGGTGTGTGATAGCCCGTTGGAAAGGTATTTTCAAGAACTACACATTATGTCATCAAAATATGACTCTGTCTACAATTTGACGGTGGAAATCCAAGAGAACACTGTTTAGGGACCCAAAACAACAATGGAAGTACAAAAATATGTACTGACATGAAAACTTCCAAAACATGCCAGTTGAAATAGGTGGGTGGCCACCAATATCCACCTGGATGCTATGTAGGGCTTCAGGAAATCCCTGGAAGTACAAAACCCATAATTACAAAGAAATGTCCTCGTTACATAGAAACTTTCTGAACTAAAAACTGTCAAGATGAGCCAGTTGGGATTTGGAACAAGTGGGTGGCCACCAATATCCACCTGGATCAAGGTATGGGTTATTCCCAATTCTATATGTAGTGTCTCTTTATTCCTCACCCTAAGTTCACTAATAAGGAAGGGTTATGGTGAAGCAGGGGCCTCTCCAATATTGCTACCATGCAACCACAATTAGGGTTACTAGGTCTTGGTGACTCTTGTTATCACTATTACGAATATAATTCGTTAACATTGACCTCTTATGGAAGTTTTAGGTGTGGCTATGAGAGGTTTTACCTAGGAAGTTATTCTTGACCTCTATGTCTTTGTAATTAATGTTTTTTGGGTTGATGTTAGAGGGTTTCTCCTTGCACTTACTAGGGTTTGATTTGTTTCTAGTTAGGGTTCTTTCTAGTCTTTCCAAGTTTTTTTGAGTAAAGATACTAGGTTTCTTGTAGTTCAAACTCTGAACCCATATATATATATATATATATATATATATATATATATATATATATATATCAAGTCCAACTATATATATGCTTGGCTCTATGTAAGTTTTCCTTCTAATTATGTAATAATTTTGAAATATATTGAGTACATGCTTAGCTCTATGCAAACTAAAGGCGTGTGTTTGAGGATAGAACAAGTTGAGCAAGCAACTTCAAATCTATTACAGGTATGGCCTATAAAATACAAAATATAACCTTCATATTATATTTCTCTAACAAATGTTAGTAAAAACACTTGCAAGGATTAGCCTCTCAATAGGGTGGAGACTCCACATATCAAAGTCTCAAGCAAAAGCCTCTAGGTTAGTCTGGTACAAATCTACAAAGCCTCTCAATCAGTCTAGTACAAATCTGCAATTGGGATAATTTTACACAAGAACACAACAATCACAGGTAAGCTAATACAAAGTACATATTATTCATGAAATTGAAAGAACACACATCAAGGGTTAATGTCTTTTACCAAAATAAACCAGCTCAGGAATATCATGATGCTTATATGTCACTGGACATTCACATAGTGATTGCTTCAATTATTCATAGAGTAGTTGTAGTTGCTTTATCTATTCATAGAGTAGTTGTAGTTCCTTCATCTTAGTGATGGTGGACATCGTTTGTGCTCATGCTATTTATTTTTATGTTGCAAGGATGAAAGGGTCAAATGCCACAAGTTATTTGTATGCTGGAAGGATGAAAGGGTCGAATTCCACAGGTCGAACCGTGTTTATGCATGGACGTTACCAATACCAAGTAGAGGGTTGTGGCATTGCAACAAGCAAAGGAGGAGGGCAGAGATGATTGCAAACATATACTGCAATGTCTGACATACATAGATTGCAGTGTTTGACAACATGTCAAAGAATTAAGTCCAAACCTCAAATTTGAGGAGGGAATATATGTTTGTAGAGATAGACTGAAGTGTCTGACAAACATGTCAAAGAATTAAGTCCAAACCTCAAATCTGACCATTGCCATGTTTTTGACACTAAGAGGGTTGAAGATGAAAAACACTTCATCTTAGATTGCCCTCCCTATTCCCAAATTAGATTCCAATTTAAATATATTTGTCATAATATAGACCTTCATAACCTCCTAAGTTATCAAAACTATGGTGATCTTGGAAAGCTTCTCTCAATGCCTTTTGAGCACATACATACAATTTTAAAGAAATTGAAGTAATCTCTTACCTTCTTAAGGTCCAATAGACCAATTGTCTAAGTGGAGGTTAATCATCATCAATAAGTTGTTTTCTATGGCTTGAGAAATAAATAAGAAAAAATACCCACCACCAAGACTATTTAATCTCATGAACAATATATCAACCAATAAAAAAATAAAATTATAAATTTGGAAAATTAATAAAAATGTATTTTTTTTTTTTAAATAAATTATAAAACTATAAATAAAAACATATTAACAATTTAACAAAACTTTAAGATATGGGCAAAATCGGGGTGAGTGAGGAGGCAATAATATTTAAGGTTTTGATAAGGTTTAAGTCAGTTTTTTCTTTTTTAGCAAGTATAATTTTTGAAAAAATTTATTTAAAATATTGAAATAATAAATTTTATGAAATTGGAAGAGATACTATATAAAAAAGATAAGAGAACATCAAAGCAAATATGGAAATAAATCTCTTGGAAACTAATTTTTTCCAGCAGAAAATTTCTCAATATATTGATATATGTTGTTTTCATTGTACGTATTCATAGCTTACTAACATAGCCTTCCTCCATAATATGTGAACTACGACCATCATAGTATCACCAAGTCCAAAAATATGGCATATCACATAGAGAATACATTGTACCCAAAAGTTTCCAAAGTATACAACTAGTCTATTGCCCGCCTCAACAAACTATCCAAATACAAATTACATAGTTATTCGAATTGACTAGTGAACTAAACACAGATTAAGCATCACGTCTTTGATAGCAAAAATAAGTCGTTCCAGTCTACTATGTCAATCATGGAAAGAGACGTAAAGTAAGTGGGGGGCCCTCCTGGCCATCCTGCCATTTGTTGTAGTGGATCCTTCCTTCCGGTACCAGTAATGCATGCTTTGATAGGGCTCTAAATTCTCTTCCGTGTATATATGATCAAATTTAATGTTGTTGAAGAGAGGAATAAGTTCCATGACCTTTATCATCCAGCCCATAAGAGAGGTTACTTGTAAATTGCATTTGTAATTTAACCAATCAATTACAATCTTTGAGTCCCTGAGGACATGTAGGTGCACAAAGTTTAACAGATCTTCTAAGGTTAATGATGCCCATACCCCAAGTAGTTCCACCCTGGTGTTTGTTCCCTGCCCACAATTTAAAGTCCATTTGTAGGTTGTACTTCTTGTAGTCTTTATTATGCCCCCTACCTCACAAAGTAAACCATTTTTTTGCGCAGCACCATCAAACCAACAAACAAAATCCAAAGTAATGTCTGAAGTCTTCTTAATCCTGTTGAGTGTCCTTTCTTGTATCTGACCGCTGGTAGACTTCAACATCCCTCTGATTTGTATGAGGGGGAACAACTATCAAAGATACATCTATTTCTTTCCAACTACAAATACCAACATACAATAATTAGTAAGGTATTGTATACATTTTCCACCTTTAACCAGTTTTCAAAACATGTGTTTAAAGTATTGCCTCCCCAAGTAGTGACAAGATTAAATACAATTTGTAAAATTTTCCACAGTTTTACAATAAAATGACACTATATTAAAATGTGAGATAGGGTATCCTCATCCCTGTAGCAGAGTGAATACTAAGACCAACCCAACATGAATCCAAGGATTTTATGTTCTATAGCTAACCAAGCTAACCAAATAAACCGTTTAATTTTATATGCTAAGTCCCAGGTTCATAACTGTCTTGGCCATAAAGAAATCTGTTGCGGCAAGAATTTAAATGCCATAGCATTGTAAACATTTTTGACCGAGAGTAGTCCTGACTGGTCACCACCAGTCCACAATAAAATATCTTCTCCATATTGTAGCTGGAAACTACTTGACGGCGGCGTTAACGGAAAATCGGCGTCCCATCCGGAATTCTTGGCGGCAGCGGCCGCCGTAGAGGATCATGTTATAGAGCTGAGTACAGGGCGGCCAATATCCAGTAGTAGGCTGGATATTGCTCGCCCCGAGTACAGTGCCGCGTCAAAGATCTGCGAGCCGGCACAGATTACGGACGTTTGAGGATTCAAAAAGTAGTCAATTATTCAGCTGAATTTCTGAAGATGGTTCTGTGGGCCGGCACGAATAAATACTAATAACAACCACTGACATATATTGACCATTTCGGCATCGGGGGTTACAGGAAAAAGCAAGCATAACTGAGAGAGGAAAGCCCATTATAAATATTCGAATTAGAACCAATCGGTCAGTCTGATTTACGGATGAGGCGGAGTGATTTATATCGATCCCTCTGCACCTTATCATCCCTGACTATTTGTTCGTAGGCAAATTGCTGTTCATAGAGTGCTTTGGAGGAAAACTCATCTAATCCTCGGTAATATGTTTTGAAATATTGTTCATATCGTCAATTTGACATGACATATTACATCTGTTACCAAGTTCTTGTTCATCAAAATTACTTGGGATCTCATCTAGTCTCGGCCATACCAACTCTTCTTATGATGTATTTTTTTGGGTGTCTCCTCTCTACTCTTGGAATCTTGGCCGCTTAACCCTTGAAATCCAATAACTCCTATAACTCCTAGCAAAATTTGACAAAAAACAAAAAGAGATGAAATGTTTAAAATAACAAAATTTTATATTAAGTTTTACCAAAATCAATATATAATAGTTCTGCAATGATAATAATAATAGTTCTTCCTAAGAGATCATAGATTCAAATACCAAAGATGTTGGTACACCTATTTAATATTTGGTTTCAAAGTGCTATCTCTTACAATCTTTTTTATTAATTCTTCCTTATTGCTACTAAGAAGGGGTTTGTGAGATTGAATTTTTTTTTATGGAACTGAAATTTATAACATTGATGACCAAAGAATGATAACAATAATGTTACATTCCTCAACTCACAACTTTAAATGTTAACATGGGCTTTGCACAAACTTGAAAGGTGTTATGCATTATATGTGTAGACCCCATAAATATATCTATGTACAGAGAAAGACTATATTTAACTTGGACTTCTTCAAGTTACTTCAGTATGGAAAAAAAGAGCTAATAATCAACTTAACACTGTAGGGAAGGAATATGAACTTCAACTGAAAATAAAGTTGTAAATTACTTGAAAAAAGGGCTACAGAACAAAATTCAAAGGATCATGCAACCCAATGACCAATCCCTGCTTATCCTGATAGTGGAAAGCTAGGGTTCAAGACATTAAGGAGTAGAATGTGAAGCTACAAATCTAGGTGAGCTGATATAGGTCGCTTAATCCAAAACCAAGAAGTAAAATTGCTAGAAAAACAAAGTTGCAATTGCCTAAGTTGATCTAAGGAAAAACTGAGAAAATCCTATCGTAATCTATTCTATTGCAAAAATTGAAATGAAGCATTATAAAGAAAACTGATCCCTCCTAAGGAAAGGAATGAATGAAGTAATTCATGGATTAACGTGTCTATTCTAATAATGGAAAAGACTAAAATCTACCCAAAACTGACGTGCTATTTTATTACAGCATAAAGAGAAATAAAATAGATCATGAATTTATTTATCAATCCAGAGTTCAAGAGAAACTTGTGAGATGTCGTGCACTGTATGTGTAGGCTCCAGGTTCTCTATTTACAATTGATTATCTACATGCTTCTACCAAAAGTAAATTGCATTGTTATCTATGAAATGGAATGACATTGCATAAAATCAAACACACCACACTTGTAGGAAAAATAAACACACCACACTTGTGAAAAATAAGCATGAATGACTATGATAGTTAAACTAGTTTTTGGCTCTTCGAGGTAATGTGTAATGTTACCATGCTTTGTTTCACTATTGCTATGATAATTTCTCATCATGCATAAGTCTACGGTTTGCATTGGATCAAATAAATATAAAAGAAAACTCAAAATAAAGAAAGATGCTAAGCTAAAAGAACATGTAATCTACAAAAATAACCTATAGATCCGCAACTCCTAGATGTTGGGATCTGCTACAAAAAATTTAAATGCTTAAATCATAAGAAAATAAAATCACAATGACCATTCTGAAAGTTGCAAAACGGAGTCATAAGAGATCTATATTCTATTCTTGAAATTCCATACCTTCTACATTGTGAATCATTTATCCATTTCATCCACTGTCCCCAAACATGACAATGGGACTGGTTTATATAACTAAAATAAGAATATATTTCTAACAACTTGTATTTACACAAGGCCCTAAATATGTGGGTATGTAAATGTTGCCTATTAAACATATGATGTGTTCTACAAAGAATTGAATAGTTAAAGGGCATCAAGATACCAACAACCCACACATTCTATGACATATATTTGTGGTTGAAGTTAAATGGATTTGAACTACTCCTAGATTTGCTCCTTTGTTGCCCACTTGTTCATTGAATGCACTCACTTCATTTCCTTTCAATTCTAGCCTTCTTCAACCCTTTAGAAAATCACCATTGTTCTAGTTTAGCCTTGGATTATTTTAGATCTGTAATTTTCTTTGGTCATTCTCAATGTTCATAGTTAGCATCTTTATTTGAATTATAAATAAAAACTTCGAACTTCTACCTTAATTTCATCATATAAACATGAAAATATAAGAAACACAATCCATTTTTTAACTTTTGTACAATAGATGGCTAGGATGGGTGAATAATGACATATATGAGGATTGGATTTGGCTCTAATAGACTCAAACATGATCAAAATAGAGACAAAAATGATATCAATTTGGAAACCCATCATCCCCCCTGCTAAAAGCATTGCATGTCCCTATGTAGTTCTCCTTCCTTCTCAGGGACACCCAAATGTATTGTTGTCCAATTATAGGCAAGGTGGCCAAGTTCTATAGTTTCATTAAAAACCAAAGTTCAATAGACAACAAATGTCTTTTGTTATTGGATGTTCCCTTATATGCGAGGGCTAAAGCATACATCCCACCATAACCTAAAATTGATGAAAAATTTGTGTAGAGATGAACCACTTTTTTATGCAAGAGCATCGTATAAAGCCAAAGACATGTGTCTAACCAAAGGAGACAGCTGGAAAAGCACCAGCGCACATTTTGAAGTGTTTTGAAGATTAATGAATGGACATTAATGTAATAGCTAGGGAATCATACTTACTTTTGTGTTTTGGAGATTGTAAACAGATCTTGAGCGTTGCTATCATCTGTCAAATGTAGAGGCATTTATGCGTAACGAATGCAAGTAGGTAGATTTAATTTAATAGATTAGACAGTTTTAGGAGCATAGGAGGTAGGAGGGAAAACGGATGATAGACACCCTCAACCCTTGTATCATTGTAACATAATTCAGAATTCATAAGCTATAGAGCTGCAGAGAGGAATATACGAGGAAAAATAATTTTATGCATTTTTAGTTTCTATTGGCCATGTACAGGAGCACTGGAATTAATAGAAGAAAGTTTTGATTCCAATCTATGTGTTTGTTATGGTTGTTGGAACCACCTGTTAAATGGTATGTTGCGGGCTTGTTTGCATTCTCTGTGTGCATTCTATTTCAATGCCAAGGTGTGTGCATATGCTCTAAAATTCTATGTTGAATGTTTGAATTCTGGATAAGGGGTGAATGAGTTTCAGTTGTTTCTCTTTCTGAGAACTCCTGCAAAGAGTGCAGTGGAGGGTTTGCAAGGAATGCATCGACCAGGTTCTGTGTTTTATCTCAGAACCCTCAGACGAGATTCAAATCGTATATTTACAAGCAAAGAGTGCTAGCAGAGCACAAAGCCATGCAAGGTGTGCGTAGGTCGGGTGGAGTCTTGGATTTTACAAATCCAAAAGAGAGAAATTGAGAGACTGTTGTTGCAAGGAGTGCACGGAGTCAAAGACCCTAAATAACCAGAGGTTATTTGAAAGTTGTCACAAGGAGTGCATGCAAGGACCCTTTTGGAGGCCTTGAGTTTGCAAGTGGAAGTTCAAGAGAGTTAGAACCTCTCAATTGTTCCAAAGGGAGATGGAGGTTGAATTGGTTCACAGGAGTTAAGTTATGGAGGAAGGACACCAACTCATTTGGCCATAAGTCCTTGAGAAGTTGAATCGGACGGTTGAATTGCTTCAGGAGGAAGTGCCAAAATCCTGAGAACTGTTGGATCTCTTAGAACAATGAAGAGATTAGGACTGAGTGCCTTTTCAACACCCATAAGCTTAGGAGGAGTAGTGACCATCAGATCCGGATCAACAAGGACCGTTGATCTCATATGTGAATTCGCGTATCGAAATTCAGGGAATCGAGTGACCAGTGGTTTGGTCAAGTGTTGTAGATTTCCGGGTGGAAAAATCCCGATACATCTAGGACCATTGGATTGAGGGAGGCACACAGACATCGATCTCACCAAAATTATGATTTCAGAGCCGGGGATCCATAGAGGAAGAGGAATAGCTGTTGGTTGCCCGCTTGAGTCGCGAAAGCCGAAAAATCCGTGTGGACAGGTGGCAAGAACTCACCTCGTAAGTAGAGTAAAGTAGAAGTGACAAGTGGCGTGCACCCGTCGATTTGGGTAAAGTCAAACTTCATTGACGAACCACATTTCAGGGATTCACAAGGGGAGGGCACGAGAAGTTGGTGCTCCAACTCGCGAGTTGCAAAAGGTGCTTGCATAAGGCTTGGTTGTGGTCCTATAGGAAAGGGGGCTGAAGAGAGGGGCTTACACCTTAACCCATTTTCATTTCGCGTTTCGACTATTTCCAAGGGCCAGGGCATAGTATTCGAAGTGCCACAAACTCGTGAAACCTGAAATCCTTTGCGGGCTTAGGCAAGGAGTTTAATTAACCCTTGTCAAGGTTTAGAGAAGATCCTGCGCGAATCTCAGCCTGAGGGCAAGAGGTCTACAACAGTTGTGGTATCAGAGCCTAGAAAAAGTTCTTTTCTTTCTGTAGCAGAGAGAAAAGAGGAATTTTATAGCCATGCCACCGAGAAGAAGAGAAAGGGCTATGCCTAATCCTGCAGTGGAAAGAGAAATGCATGAATTACATGCCAGTCTTGATGCTATGGAGGCATCACAAAGGCGCACAGTTAATGTTGGGGATATCAGGGAAGATGAAAGTGAAAATGAAGATGAAAATGAAGAAGTTGCAGTAGAAGATGTTGTGGAAGAATGCTTATTCAAGGCTATTGCTAGGATAGGTGCTAGGGAAAAAATGGGCATTCCAATGTACGAAGGCAACTTGGATGTTGAAGAGCTTCTAGACTGGATTAGAGCTCTAGACAAATACTTCGACTATGAGGATGTCGAGGAAGACAAGAAATTCAAACACGCCGTTACTAGACTTAAAGGGCATGCAACACTGTGGTGGGATGAATTGCAGGATGATAGACATTGCAAGGGAAAGCATAAAATCAAAAGCTGGGATATAATGGTTGCAAAAATGAAAGCCAAGTTTATACCTAGAGATTATCAAATAGATCTATTTCAGAGGATGAAAAATTTGAGACAGAAGCTGATGTCAATGAAATAATACACTCAAGAGTTCTATAGGATAAACATCAAAGTAGGTCATCGAGAAAGCAATGATGATAAAGTTTCCAGGTATATGAATGGTCTACGATATGCCATTCAGGACGAGATGAGCATGATGACCATCCGAACTGTAGAAGATGCTTATTAGATGGCTTTGAAAGTTGAAGAGAAGATGAGCCAAAAGAAATGTCAAAGAGGCTGAGGTAGAAGTCAAAACAGAGGCAAGACAATTGCCCAGGATAGAACTCAAAGACCTAAAGAAGAGGGGAAGAAATCTCAAACTCAACCTCAGAGAGGAGGAAGCTCACAGGGGAAGTAGTATGCTGATAGAAATACTTTTCCTCGAGTCAGAGGAAGAGGAAGAGGCGGAGGAGGCGAAGTGAAATGCTTTGTCTGTGGAAAAATTGGACATAAATCCTATGAGTGTCCAGATAGGAAGAAATATGGTGGTGAAACTCACATTGTCGAGGCTCAAGGACATAATGTTGAGGCAGAGGATGCTGAGGGCAGAAGATCTTTGATGATGAGGAAAGTTCTCTTAGAACCAAAAAGGGAGCTAGATAACCCAGCCCAAAGAAATAGTCTGCTTCGAACTGCTTGCAAAACCAAAGATAGGGTATGCAAGGTCATAGTAGATAGCGGTAGCACAAATAATCTTGTATCTATGGAAATGGTATAAAAACTGGAGCCGGAGACTGTTGCACATCCAAGCCCATACAAAGTTTCGTGGCTACAAAAAGGACATCAGGTAAATGTCACTTAACAGTGCTTAGTTGAATTTAAAATAGGAGGATATAAAGATGAGATATTATGTGATTTCATTCCCATGGATGTTTGTCATATATTGTTGGGTAGACCATGGCAATATGATAGAAATGTGGTGCATGATGGGAGAAAGAACAGATACACTCTGGAGAAAAGAGGTAGGACGCACATGTTGCTGCCGATTAAGAACAAAGAGGTGAAAACAGAGATGAGAAACACTGTACTTCTCATGAGTGGGAAGGAACTTCTTAAGGAAGTCAGGAAGAAGGAAGACACGCAATTCATTGTGGTTAGGAAGCCCATAATTGTTCTGAACAACACTAGGATAGATGATTTACCGGAAGAAATCCAGGAGTTGCTGGAAGAATTTGTTGATATAGTAGTGGATGAACTACCTTGTTCGTTGCCACCTATCAGGAGTATAAG
Source organism: Picea engelmannii (assembly GCA_009831015.1). Classification (NCBI taxonomy): domain Eukaryota; kingdom Viridiplantae; phylum Streptophyta; class Pinopsida; order Pinales; family Pinaceae; genus Picea; species Picea engelmannii. The sequence continues at coordinate 503,458 of ML778948.1, forward strand.
CCATCATATCGATCTTATACCTGGAGCCAGTTTTTCGAACAAAGTAGCATACAGGTTGATGCCGCAAGAGAATGAAAAAGTTAAGAGATAGGTCCAGGACTTAATGGACAAATGATTGATTTGGGAGAGCTTGAGTCCATGCACTGTTTCGACAGTGCTAAGCCCAAGGAAGGACGATGGCTGGAGAATGTGTACAGACTCAAGGGAAATCAACAAAATTACCATCAGGTACAGGTTCCCATTGCCAAGGATTGATAACTTGATGGATTGCTTGAGTGGAGCAAAGTTTTTTTCAAAGATTGATTTGAAAAGCGGATATCATCAGATTAGAATGAGAGAAGGTGATGAATGGAAGACAACATTCAAGACAAATGAAGGGTTGTATGAATGACTTGTTATGCCATTTGGCTTAACAAATGCACCTAATACTTTCATGAGGTTGATGAACGAAGTCTTGAAGGATTTCATTGGGAAATTCATCATTGTATATCTTGATGATATATTAATTTTTAGCAAAACTAAAGCAGAACATTTAAAGCATTTAGCTACAATGATGAGGAGGTTACAACAAGAGAAATTGCTGATCAATATGAAGAAATCATCATTTATGAGGACAAAACTCATTTATTTGGGTTTTGTTATCTCTACAAATGAATTGAAAATGGATCTGGAAAAGATAAATGCGATTAAGGATTAACCATCGTCGAAGAGCATGTTTGAAGTTTGAAGCTTCCATGGTTTGGCTAGATTCTACAGGAAATTCATCCGAAAATTCAGTGGAATTAGCACACCGATGATGGATACGGTGAAGAAAAGACATAAATCTTTTCACTGGATAGAGGAAGCGGAGAAGAGATTCAACCTGCTGAAAAAGAAGATCATTGAGTAGACAATTCTGGTTTTGCCATAATTTAGCAAGACATTCTAGGTCAGGTGTGATGCAAGTGGATTTTCCATTGGAGCGGTCTTGAGCCAAGACAACAGGCCGATCGCGTATTTCAGTGAAAAACTGAATGAAGCAAAGATCAAGTACTCCACGTATGATAAAGAATTCTATGCAGTCATACAAGCGCTGAAGAAATGGAGACACTATTTGGTTCCCAAGGAGTTTGTTTTGTACAGTGATAATCACGCTTTGCAATTCATGACTCGACAGGAGAAGTTGAACCAAAAACATGCTAAATGGGTTGAATACATGCATAATTTTACTTTTGTGATTAAGTATATTTCTAGAACTGTTAACAAAGTTGTTGATGCTTTGAGCAGGAAATGTTTGCTTATGCAGGAATTCAGAGTCAAGACTTTGGGTTTTGATAACCTCAAGGAAATGTACAGGGATGATCTAGACTTCAAAGAGGCATATGAGGCATCTGAGAATCCAATTCTTAGGGATAGAAGCCAATGGACGTAATACATGATCCAGGATGGATTATTGTTTAGGGGAAATCAACTATGTATTCTGAAATGCTCCATGAGGGAGAATTTGCTGAAGGAAAAGCACAACGGAGGATTGGCCGGACACTTCAATCATGAAAAAATGTTCTCAAAGTTGAATGGCTCATATTTCTGGCCAGGGATGAGGACAGTTGTGAAGAAATTTGTGGGCAGGTGTAGAATTTGTCAGTACACGAAAGGAAAAAGGCAGAACACAGGGTTATACCAACCATTACCCATACCGGAAAGGCCGTGGGATGCCGTGAGCATGGATTTCATATTGGGACTGCTAAGGACACAAAGGGGATATGATTAAATATTTTTAGTGGTAGACAGATTTTCAAAGATGGCACATTTCATACCATGCCAGAAAACTAGTGACACAACTCATATTGCGAACTTATTTTTCAAGGAAGTCGTCAGACCTCACGGTTTTCCAAGGAGCATCGTTTCTGATCGAGATACCAAGTTCGTAGGACATTTTTAGAGGACCTTATGGAAGAAGTTGGGGAAAAATTTGTCTTTTAGCTCAGCATATCATCCTCAAATGAATAGACAGACAAAGTTCGTGAACAGGAGCTTGGGAGATTTTTTAAGGATCTTAGTGACTGAACACCAAAATCAATGGGATCACATTTTGCCACAGGTGTAATTCGATTACAATGATTCATGCAATATAAGCACAGGGCATAGTCCATTCCAGGTTGTATATGGAATGCAGCCAAGTGGAGTTTCTAAATTGAAAGATTCAGAACAAGTTGAATTCAGGAGTGCTAGTGCAGAGGACTTTGCAGAAGGAATGAAGGAGCTTCACAGCAGAATTAAGGAGCGATTGCAGAGTTCAAATCAAGAGTACAAGCGTAGAGCTGATCAACACAGGTGAGAGATTCAATTCGAAGTTGGTGATTTGATTCTTGTACATTTGAGGAAGGAGAGGTTCCCAAGGGGAACATACAACAAGATGAAGATGAAAAATATTGGACCGTGCAAGGTCATAAAGAAATTTGGGACAAACGCATATGAGATTGAATTACCCGATGGGGTCGGAATCTGACTGATATTCAATATCGTGGATTTGTACCCTTACAGAGCTGAAGAAGAAGGAGCATAAAATAGACAAGAAAAGATTCAATGGACAAAAAAAATGCCTGTAGCTGAAAAGCCACGGATGGAAAGCATAATTGATAAGAGGATTAGCAAAAAGACCAGGAGAAAAGAGTATTTTGAATACTTGGTCAAATGGAAAGGACATCTAGTTGAAGATGCCAGTTGGGAGGATGAAACAAAAATTCAAAAGCATGGATGAACAGTGAAAGAACTCATGAACAAGAGTTCATGAAAATTTTCAAGTGAGGGAGTATGATGCAGGAACATCGTATAAAGCCAAAGACATGCACCTAACCAAAGGAGGCAGCTGGAAAAGCACCAACGCACATTTTGAAGTGTTTTGAAGATTAATGAATGGACATTAATGTAATAGCTAGGGAAGTGTACTTACTTTTGTTTTTTGGAGATTGTAAACAGATCTTGAGTGTTGCTCTCATCTGTCGAATGTAGAGGCATTTACGCGTAATGAGTGCAAGTAGGTAGATTTAATTTAATAGATTAGACAGTTTTAGGAGCGTAGGAGGTAGGAGGGGAAATGGGTGATAGACACTCTCAACCCTTGTATCATTGTAACATAATTCAAAATTCATAAGCTAATATAGGAGGACAGATAATTTTATGCATTTTTGTTGCTATTGGCCATGTATAGGAGCACTAGAATTAATAGAAGAAAGTTTTGATTCCAATCTATGTGTTTGTTATGGTTGTTGGAACCACCTGTTAAATGGTATGTTGCAAGCTTGTTTGCATTCTCTGTGTGCATTCTATTTCAATGCCAAGGTGTGTGCGTATGCTCTAGAATTCTATGTTGAATGTTTGAATTCTGGATAAGGGGTGAATGAGTTTCAGTTGTTTCTCTTTCTGAGAACTCCTGCAAAGAGTGCAGTGGAGGGTCTGTAAGGAGTGTGTCGACAAGGTTCTATGTTTCATCTCAGAACCCTCAAAGGAGATTCAAATCATGTATTTACAGGCAAAGAGTGCTAGCAGAGCATAGAGCCGTGCAAGGTGTGCGCAGGCCAGGTGGAGTCTTGGATTTTACAAATCCAAAAGAGAGAAATTGAGAGACTGTTGTTGCAAGGAGTGCACATAATCAAAGACCTTAAATAAATAGAGGTTATTTGAAAGTTTCCACAAGGAGTGCACACAGGGACCCTTTTGGAGGCCTTGAGTTTGCAAGTGGAAGCTCAGGAGGGTTAGAACCTCTCAATTGTTCCAAAGGGAGACAAAGGTTGAATTGGTTCACATGAGTTAAGTTCTAGAGGAAGGACACCAAGTCATTTGTCCAAAAGTCCTTGAGAAGTTGAATCGGATGGTTGAATCACTTTAGGAGGAAGTGTCAAAATCATGAGAACCGTTGGATCTCTTAGAACAATGAAGATATTAGGACTGAGTTCCTTTTCAACACCCATAAGCTCAGGAGGAGTAGTGACCGTCATATCTGGATCAATAAGGACCATTGATCTCATATGTGAATTCGCGTATCGAAATTTGGGGAATCGAGTGACCAATGGTTTGGTCAAGTGTTGTAGATTTCCGGGTGGTGAAATCCTGATATAGCCAGGACCGTTGGATTGAGGGAGGCACACAATCGTCAATCTCACTGAAGGTATGATTTTGGAGCCGGGGATCCATAGAGGAAGAGGAACGACTGTTGGTTGCTTTATTGAGTCATGAAAGCCGGAAAATCCGTGTGGACAGGTGGCAAGAACTCACCCCATAAGCAGAGTAAAGTAGAAGTGTGTTATAACCCTAAATTGCACCACACATGCTTACCTGGCATCAAGCCAACTCATATCCATTCTTTGCCAAAAAACTACTGAAAAACTCTTCTAAAAACTCCATTTTTAAAAAGTAAACGCTAGCAGGCCCACTACA
>ML778948.1:517322-528105 GCA_009831015.1 Picea engelmannii
GTACTATTTGGAGGAGGAAAATCATAGCAAAGAAACTCTTCCCAATTGCCGAATCCATTTGTCCCAACCCTTTAGCCTTTCCTCAAGCTTAAGGAGAATTCAAACAAAGCAGTTGGAGGACAAAGAAGAGGAGGAGCCCAGGATCAGGATCAAGAAACGGTGGCCGGTCTCAACACAGATTGTAAGTTGATTCATCTCAAAAATAATAAAGAATACTTTTCCCATCCCAATGCATGATTTTTATATGTTTTATTCGATTTATGATTAATCTCTAACCCTCTGGTAGAAAAATAGCATGCATGCGTAATGTTTTGTCTTGATTGCAGGATTGTCTTTGGAAGGAGTAGCTCAAGCAAGCGGACAAAGCGCAACGGGGAATCTACACTAAACATCAGTAAAAAGGTTAGTAGGTCTTTCCCATGCTTGTGTGTGAAAAAGGGGTTTGAGTTTTGGGGTGATAGGTTAAAAGTGATTTCTTTAAGGTCATGATTTGCATGCAAGTCTAACCCTAGCTTGCTAGTCCATAGGGTATTATTTCCCAACAACAAAGTGACAGGTGGCATGCACCCATCTCTTTGGGTAAAGTCAACCTTCGTTGACGGACCGCATTTCGAGGATTCGTAAGGGGAGGGCATGAGAAGTTGGTGCTCCAACTCACGAAGTCGTGAGTTGCGAAAGGTGTTTGCATAAGGCTTGGCTGTGGTCCTATAGGAAAGGGGGATGAAGAGAGGGGCTTACACCTTAGCCCATTTTCATTTCACATTTCAGCTATTGCCAAGGGCCAGGGCATATTATTCGAAGTGCCCCAAACTCGCGAAACCTGAAATCCTTTGCAGGCTTAGGCAAGGAGTTTAATAAACCCTTGTATAGGCTTAGAGAAGATCCTGCGCGGATCTCAGCCTGAGGGCAGGAGGTCTGCAACACTTTTATTTCACCAGGTAAATTGTTGAAACATCTTCCTTTCACGAGGTAAATCCAATGGTATGACATTTCCTTGATCATGGCTGGCCTATTTTTGGTGATGCACTATATTAAATGCCAAATTATTGGATTGTAACCTTCACTTCGATGCTAGTAAAAACATGTATTCTATGTCAAGTTCTTATGCATCACAAATAATAGTCAAAACATCATGTATTGAAGTTGTGAACATGATTCTTGATAACGACCAACAACATGTAGTAAGTGTGTTTTCTGACAAGGACTTGTCCATGCCCACCAAATTGGATACAAATATCATAACGGTAAGCTCATGTAAGATATAGAAGAGACAATAGATGAAATGAGAAGTATCATAGAAAGCATCAATATAGAAATAAGGGCTATCAAGTGGGTAGAAAGTAACAATGTCACACCATCTTCAAATTCTCCTATAACTACAAGCTCATGAATTCATTCTTTGCAATGCATCTTCTTCATGTAAATTTTCATGTCATGATATACTCTCTAGGGTATTTGTACATAATGACATCAAACCCTCCACATGACCATTGCAACGTGGAATAAATAAAATCTTGCAATCCTAATGCTGAAAACATTGAATTCTCATGTTTAGTTCCATTCAAAGATGCCACATTCTCCATTTACTTCCTTATGTGCAATGCATCCAATGTTCTTTTTTCAGGAGAGACTTTAATACGGATTTATATTGAAGGGATTTGTCATGTAACTACTTAGTCAGACAGGAAATGTCATAGGGCATATGGAACCAAAAAATATCTTCTTTGAAATTCACACTCCAAGTCATTGCAAGGTGAATACATTTTGGAACAACAATTAGCTACAAAATGAGTGTTGTCAATAGAGGCTGACCCAATGCAAAGTTTGAAAGAAGTATTGGAGCATTGTAAACCACTAGGAGAACAAATATATTCCATTGATTCTATAGCAGAGAAGTAAGATTGTGACACTACAAAATTTATAGTATACATGGCGAAGAAAGTGTAGTAAACTAGTAAATACTTTGAAAAAATAACCACTTCGGAAATCTTATCATACATATTCCTTTTTTTTCATTTTTTATTTTATTTTAAACCTTGCTCACCAACAAGTTGGCTTTCATAAAAGTTTTGTCCAACTGCGCCTGAAAGAGGGTTTCACAGTTGGAAATATTTAAGCCAAGTGATGTCAACCAAAGACTAGTTTTCTTACATCACTAGGTCTAGCAGTGCTTGAGAACATGTTTTCCTTACCAGAATTTTTTCGTTTTACTTGATGAAAAGTATGTAAATCAACTTTGTAAGTGGGTTGAGTCACTTTATTGATGGGTTATGAGTGGGTTGAGTAGGAAGTCACAAAGGTATTTGTGGAGGATTATTTGATGTAAGTTGGGAGTGTTGCTGAGGTGAAGGTTGTTCGAGAATGTGTTCAAGTGGAGGGGTTTAGCCATCCTTGTACCAAGGTTGGGTTTTGAAAGGGAATTTGTTTTCATAACATGGGTGATTATGGGAAAAGATATTGAGTGCGAGGTCAAAATGAGGTAAAGTATGGAAATGATGACATTGGTGATAATCATACTATGGTATAATAGAACAAGAACTTGACATAACCACCACAAAAACTCCAAAGAGCCCACAAAGTGTGTTGGCGTGCAGTTATAAGACCCTAGGTTCAATTTATTCAACCAACAAAACCCTTAGACACTGGTCCTAATCCGAATTTATGAGAGGATTAACAAAATGAAACACATATTTATAACATTAACATAGATATATAGTGAATAATAATAGAGATACAATGAAACTTGAATTCTATTCAATGAAGAAATATGTTGAAACTATAAAATGCAGAATGAAAACAATCTCGCTCAAATGGTGGTAGCTAATCTATGAGAAGTGATTTGGTAGCGTGCATCCATCTGAGAACATTACAATGAGGACTCCATGCCTTTTTAGCATCCATAAGTAATCAGAAAACCCTAGACATCCAAAAACCTAACCGTAGGAGATGAAGCACCAAACGTCATGTGGGTCGCGATGGGGTAAGTTGGTACATCAACTTCCCATGGTCGTAACTTTTTCATACAATATCCATTTTAGGCGCATGATATCCCATTGGAAATTTATATCCGAGGACTACACATGTCGTTGTCACACTTTGACTCTGTCCTTGGCGAGCCCAAAAAACGTTGTTTCGAGCCTCAAAACTACCCCGAAAGTTTAGGACCTGAAAAGCTAGAAAAAAAAATACCAAGATGAAAATTGTATGTGATCCAGTTGGAATAGGTGGGTGGCCATCGATATCCACATAGATCAATCCTCCCCCCTTTTGAATCAATGGTCTCCATTGCATTTATTTCCCCCATCAGACGAGGAAATTTCTGCTGAATTTGGCCTCGGGTGATCCTCTTTCCTTGGTGCAAGAGTTTCCCTGCTTTGACAACATGCTAAAGCTAAAGATTCTCTTGGTGAGTGACCTTGACCTGTATGCCCATGATATGATCAGTTGATGCCTATTCCATGCACTCAGGTTTGAGTTCTATCAGTGTCAAATTTTCTTCTATCTATGAGGTGTCTAATAATGGTGGAAAGTATGGCTGAAGGAGGTCCACATTAAACACTGGGTGCAATCCAAGGAAGGGGGGAATGTTGAGCTCAAAACAATTTTCACCCACGGACTTGGTGATGGTGTAAGATCCATAGCAGAGTGGACGAAGCTTCTGATGGGGTCATGTAACGATTTCTTTCTGCAAGTGCAATCAAACTTTATCTCCCACCTGAAACTTGTGTGGCACCTGATGTTGATCATGTCGTTTCTTGTACTTGGCATTGGACTTCTAAAAAATATCTTGAACCTGTTGGTGGATGTGCTAGATTCATTCAATGAATTGGGTGGCTTTGTTGACTTTGGTTTGAGCATGGGACGATTCTGCCTATGTGGATGCATGGGGTAGTGCAACATCCATGGGACCCAATGGTTGAATCCCAACCCCACCTGAAAGGGGATATTACCGGTTGAGCTATGTATGGATATGTTGTAACTGTGTTGAACATAGGGAAGAATATCATCGCATGTGTGTGGATTCTTTTAATTTTACATGCGAAAGATATGCATGATCATCCTATTGAAGACCTCATTGTGGCCATCCATTTCGGGGTGGAAGGCAGTGGATTTGGTGACTTGGTGTCTAGCAGTGACCAGAGGCTTGAACTGAATGTGTTGAGGAACTTACTGTACCGATACGAGATGATGGTTTGTAGTATCAAAAAATGTACCCACACTCATTCGAAGAAGATCTTGGAAGTGGCCTCCGTTGTGATGTTCTTCTTGCATATGACCAGAATCGTCATCCTGGAAAATCGATCAACAACCACAAAAACAAAGTCATTTCCCTATTTGGTATAAGTAAGTCTCGACATGTATCTCATCGAGATGGATTTCCATGGCCTATCAGGGGTAGGCAGAGGGGTGTACATGCCTTGTTTCTTAATGGCTAGTTTGAAAATGGCGCAAGCCATGTAGGACCTTATATACTTGTTGACATCCTATCGAAGTTTTGGCTTAAAAAATGTTACTGCAACACTTCCATTGTCTTTTCTACGCCAAAGTATACTACCACCCGACTATAGTGAGCTTTCCAAATCAGATTTCCTCACTCGCTTGATGGGACATAAATATGGCCAAGATGGCACAAAAACCCTTCCTGAATATGGAAATCAATGACAAATGTGTTTGTGCCCAGCATATGTTAGGTAGTGGCAAAGTCAGGTTGTATATTTGGGGCCATCTGGAGGTCTCATTGTATTATGAGTGTAGCATCGTGGTTAGTACTTCAACTGGCGGTGCACTGAGGAAGTCAGTGACATGGTTGGTGCTCCTTATCGCATACTTGATGTTGATATGGGAATGTTGCAAGTATGTGGACCACTTCTGATGGCAGTCATTCTACAATTTTCCTTGTGTTTTCATGAACTACAAAGGCTTATGATTAGTGTGGATGACTGTCTCCTTCCCAAGAATATAATTCCTCCACTGGCAACATGCTTGTACAATGGAGTACATTTTTTTATCGTAAGTGGGGTACTTACGGACGATATATGATAGTGTCTCACTATGTTAGGCCACAAGATGTTCATGTTGAGTAAGAACTGTGTCCACAACATAGTCTGAAGTATTTGTCTCAATCTCAAAAGGATACTGCAAGTTGGGTAATGAGAGCACCAAGGATGAGCATAAGCACTACTTCAAATCATCGAATGTTTTCTATTGCAGCTTGCCCCACACAAACTTTTCATTTCCACCACCCTCGGTCACTTGGCTAAGGGCCCATGAAATATGGGAGAATCTCAGCACGAACATGCTATAGAAATTGGCAAGGCCTAAGAAGCTTTGAAGCTCAGTGAGTGTGGTTAGGGCTATCTAGTCATGAATGACCTGGATCTTGGCTAGATCGACATGCACCCCATGCTCATCAACAATGTAGCCTACATATTGGACCTTGTTCATGCCGAAGGAAATTTTTTCCAAATTTTCATATAGCTTTGTTGTCGGAGAGTGTGCAAAACCTATTGAATATGCTGTAAGTGTTCCGCCCAACTCTTGTTGAAGATGAGGATGTCATCCAAATACACCACCACAAAATAATTGGTGAAAGGCTGCAATATATTGTCCATCATCCTCATGAAATTTGTTGTGGCATTCGTCAAGACAAAGGGCATGGCTATCCATTCAAAAAGACCTTCTTTGGACTTGAAGGATGTCTTCCATACATTGGTCTACTCTATTGGAACCTTGTGGTAGCCAAACTTCATATCAATCTTACTGAAGTATTTTCCCCCCTTGATCTGGTCAAGGAGATCATAAATTCCGTGAATTGGGTACCAGTTCCTGACTATGATTTTAGTTATGGCTTGGTAATCAATGCAGATTCTTCAGGTTCCATATTTCTTCTGCATAAGCATGATTGGGCTTCCAAAAGGTGATGAGCTTGGTCTTATGTGCCCCTTTTAGAGTAGATTTGGGTCTGGTGCTTGATTTCCTCATTTTCTGATAGAGAGTGGTGATATACTAGCCCATTGGGTAGCGGTGCACTAGAGGTCAAATCAATTGAATGATTGACCTAATAGTGAAGAGGTACCCCAATGGGTGAGGATAATATGTGTTTGTATTCTTCCACGACCTTATCCACTTGCTTATGCTACGTGGAGAGACCTGTCACAAAGGCCATGGATGTGGCTGCAACCTTCCACTCACTTTTATCATGAATCATGAAGAAGAAACATTTCCTGGTCTTAGAGATAACCTTCATGCATTTCTTGGCATAGATCAAGGAAATGGGAGTATGTAGGACTACTTCGAGTATCCTGTACAATTTTATGTCCAAAGTAATAATAACATTGCAAGGCCTAGAATTGTATACAACATGGTGTTTCCATAAATAAGGTTGGCCCAAAAGAAAATCAAAAACTTCAAGGTGGGAGAAATCACATAATACCTCATCTTTGAAGGGCTTGATGCCATAGGGTAGGTGGAACTGTTGGCTAATGTGAAGATATCTCCCTTGGCGCAACCATTTGATTGTGTACGACTGTGGGTATGATGTTGTTGGTAGAGCCAACAACTTGATGACCTCAACTGAGATGAGGTTCTTATGGACAATGCTATCAATGATGAAGCACGGTGAAGTAACCTTCACCCACATTTGTGAATGAAAGAGGTGCTTACCTTCCTCTAGTTCATCAGGTTCATCGGGATGGAATTTGGTGGTAGAAATGGTGGCATTAGTTTTTGTGTCAATGATCCATCTCCCTTTTTCTGGTTTTGACTCAGAGTCAGAACCCACATCTAATTCAGAGGCTTTCACCTCAGCCACCAATGACTTCTTTGAGTGACATTCAACAATGTTATGTTAGGGGCTCTTATAAAACTCGCACCACTTCCCAGTGTGTTTCTTTGTCTTCCCATTGTCCTTCTTTTTCTACAGATTAGACTATTTTTCCTGAGGCTTTGCATCCTTTTTTCTGTCCTTTGTTCTACGGGTTGGAACTACCTTTTCCTTGCTTCTGGTATGAGGGGTTCATAGACCCAAACTTTCATGTCTTTTGTTTAAGATTATGATCGATTTTGATAGCATATCGATAGGATGTGCCCAAGGATGAGATGTCCAAAAACTCCAATTCTCTTTGAATGTATCTATGCATACTGCTACGGTACTTGAGCATGATATGTTGCTCAGAGTCTCTAATACCCAGCTTGGTGCGCAAGGTATGGAAGACATTGGTGAAATATGGCACTGCTTGGTCCCTTTCCTACTGCAGTTTGGTCCATCTTGTATATAAGTCATCATAACTTCCAACAGGGTAGTATTGTTCCTTAATAACATCCTTGAAAGAACCCCAAGTGGGTGTGACTACAAATAATGAAGATTCCTATGTTGCATTTTTCTCATAGAAAGTCTCCCACCAATCTTTGACATGGGGGATGGCCTTAAGGAGCACAAATATAATATTTTCTCTGTCAAAAACGTTATGGACAAAAAAGTACCCTTCTATAATGTTTAACCATTTGTCTAAAGCATCCGCATCTATCTAACCTTCAAATATAGGAAAATTAAAATTGATATGTACCTTGAAGGGGGCGTCACCTTCGCTCGAGGAAGATGCGTTGCATGTTGACAATCGTTCATAGATGATTTTAGGGTCTAAATTTCGCAAATGGGCTAATTTTCCATGGTTTTTCCCAGAAAAAGATTCGCTAATTTCCATTTTTTCTAAAAACTATTCGTCTAAATTTCATAGAATAAAATTATTTTACCTTAAAAATCACCAAAATTTTATAGAAACTATATAAAATCCTTATAAATTTGAATATTTTTACAAAATTATCATCAAACATTTTACATTTTTCATATTAAGAACTAGTAAGATTAGCCCATGTTTCTACATTTTAATATAAATTTCCATCCTTAAAATCATCCTTCCAATCGTTGAAGGATTTGTGCAAAATTATCCATCACCTCGTTCCTCTGTCGCGTGAGGGTTTCCTCGAGCAATAAGTTAAATGGATCTCTTGCCCCATCATCTTTGATTTCTTCCCCCATGGGAGGTCATCAGGTTCGGCGAGGACGATCTTGCAAAGGATCAACTGGTTCAAGTCCCAACTGCTTATACCCTGACCTCGATGGGGACATGCACATAGAAACAAATGAAGACAAAACTGCTTTGATACCACTGATTCGTATTTATGAGCGGAATGAAATGAAACAAAAATTTATAAAATTAACACAAAGATACAGTGAAGAATAACATAGATACAAAGAAACTTGACTTCTATTCAATAAAGAAATATATTGAAACTGTAAAATGCAGAATGAAAACAATCTTTCTTGAATGGTGGTAGCTAATATCTGAGAAGAGATGTGGCGGCTACGCGCATCCATATGAGCACATTAAAATGAGGGCTCTGGGCATTTTTACCATCCAAAATTAATAAAAAAACCCTAGACATCCAAAAACCTAACCTCAAGAGATGAAGCGCCAAAGTCTTGTGGGCCTCGATGGGGTAAGTTGGTACATCAACTTCTCGAGGTCATAAATTTTGCATACGATCCCCTTTTTAGGTCCACGATAGTCCATTGGAAATTTCTATCCAAGGAATACACATTTTTCCATCACACTCTGATTATGTCTATAGTGTGACTCTGGTGAGCCCAAAAAACATTGTTTAGGTCCTCAAAACGACCCCATAAGTTTAGGACCCAAAAAGCTAGAAATAAAAATTGTCAAGATGAAAACTGCACATGAGCCAATTGGAATAGGTGGGTGCCCACCAATATCCACCTGGATTAGGACCTTTCAGCATCACTTGCATGCAAGTGAAATCTCACTCGAGGCATCTACTGGAGCTGCAAGAACCAAGTTTCTATAGGGATGAGGGGATGTGAGGCTATCAACATAACATTAATACTTATTCACCTCGTGTGCATAGTCCTTATTTAGCATCCTTTTATCATTCATCAAACCCTATGCACAACTTTCATTAACTAACAATTCACTACTTTTACCATAACATTGTGCAACATTCACTCATCCACAATTCATTCAGTACCCTAAACCCTAGTGTGCAGAACACTATAAAATAGATCGTGACATAACCAACCCACTGAATCATTCATTATTATTGTGCATCAATCATATGTTAAACAAATATATATTAATCATGCAGAAACATAACATCTATGAATAATCACATCAACAAACACATTAAATAAAATATTTTAATGTGGTTCACCCAATCCTCGGGCTATGTACACGACGAATGGCATCTTATATTAGTATTCGTGCACTAATCATCTCAGGCCTACGCATTGTTCTTATAAAATATATAATGTATTGTAATCCCCAAACTTTCCTAGTTGCTCTATAGTGTAAGCCTATCTACGCATAACTCTTTTCGCCAATCATGAGCAACCTAATCTCTTACTCTCAGCAACAACAATAGACTAATATCTTCCTAGCATCCAACCCCATATCCTCCAACCCTTTACATATTTATACATAGAATAAGGCATAAAAACCCTAATAAAAACTTATCCCCAAAAACCATAATGGGTCATAACCGTTTTTCTCGATTTAGCACCAAACTATTGATTATCCATGGTTTTGCGTTGAACTACTGCTTTTCCCTAGTTTTGCGTTGAACTACAACTTTTCCCTGCTTTTATGTTGAAATTCTCTCCCTTGCCCCACACACTGGTCCTGCCTTTTATTCTTCCCTCTCCTATGGTGCAGTTCCTAAAACTTAGTTATTCTTATCCATAATGCTTGTCCAATAGGCCCCTAACACTCACATGTGGCTCATCCTGAGCCGCTTAATCCTTTTTCAACTTCTCCTTGAATTTTAAAAAAATATCCTTTGTTGTATTGGTCTTCTCCTTGACATCTATTTTGTTTGACATAATTGTTTCTATTAATTTTGCAATGATATGAGTATGTTGTTTCTCTTCAGCTTGTTCCACTGCTTGTTTGATCCCATGTTGCGCTTATGATATATCCTTTGTAATTTTTAATGCTTCTTCCTGTAGTGTCTCTATCTTTTGCATACGGTCTTGTTCCTCGGTCCTCAATTGGTTCATCTCAGCATTTAGTTTCTTACTCTCCTTCATTTTCGGCATCTTCTCGGTTGGTGGCAAACTATTGATAGTTTCCTTTATCTTATGAGCGTTCCCTTGCGCAGTTGTTCCGACTTACTCGTTCATTCTCTACATGATATTTTCTTCTTCATGAAAGTCACTTTATCAGTGTAACGTCCCCGACCATCAACCCCACTATTGGGCAATGCTACTACGCAATATATATATATATATATATATATATATATATATATAAAGAATGCATTAAATCAAATTAACAGATTTATGAAATTTAACTAACAATACAGGGTAATCACAGTATTACTGCTATCATACAGACTTAAATAGAATTAACAACAATTCAAACTTGCAATGGAATACATCATACATTTCAAGACACAAACATGCATCACATATAAATTAAGTACAATATTTATACTTATCTTGTAAACTAGCATAACACCACCAACTGTGTGCAGACCTTCCATGAACCTCCTATACTTAGACTTCCCTGCTCATCACTCTCAGTAGTAGGTCACCCCCGAGTTGGGACTAAGCTCCACCGAGAAAGGGAATCCTAGGCTAAGCAAGGTCAACATGAAGACACATAGTTTATGAGGATGGATTCTCTCCCAGGAGCCACTTATGCCCACTGCTCACAGACTCTCATTCCCCACATGCCTATCCCACCCCAGGAGTATACACCTTCACTAT
>ML778949.1:4403-19467 GCA_009831015.1 Picea engelmannii
AGTTATGGAGTTCACCAATACCTTCCATACCTTGTGCACCAAGCTGGGTATCAAAGACTTCGAGTGACATTTGGTTCTAAAATACCGTGGGGCTCTACACAGATACATCCAGACTGAAATGGATTTTCTAGACATCTCATCACTCGGTGTTGCTTATCAATATGCTCTAAAAATTGAGCAAACATTTAAGCACCAGAAGAAATGGGAGTTCGGTTCTACAAATCCACAACAACCAAAGTATGACAAAGACGGACCTAACAAACAGCTTCCCAAAAACCAGTCCAAGACACAGGAAAAGAAGTGTCATGGGAAGACAAAGAAGGACATCGAAAAATGGTGTGAGTTCCACAAAATCCCCTGGCACAACAATGATGAATGTCACTCAAAACAGTCATTAGTGGCCAAGATCAAAGACAAAGTGTCGAACCCTATTTCAGAATCTAATTCTGAAAATAATGGTAAAGTACAGATCATTGATGCAGACCCCACTGCTATTTTCGCTACTACAGCAATTCAACCAGAAGAACCAACAGATCTTGAAGAGGGGGAGCGCCTTTTTCATTCACAGATGTGGGTGAAGGGTACCCCACTGCATTTTAATGTTGATAGTGAAAGCTAGAAGAACCCCATCTCAGCAGAGGTCGTCAAACAGTTGGGATTGTCGACAACACCACACCCGCAGCCATACAACATCGGTTGGCTTCACCAAGGACAAGATCTCCATGTCATCCAACAGTGTCAATTATCATACAGCATCCAACCCTTCAAGGATGAGGTATTATGTGATGTTGCCCCACTAGATGTCTGTGATGTACTCTTGGGCCAACCATATATGTGGAGACGCCATGTTGTTTATGAGTCTCGACTCCGTAGTGTCATTGTTACTTTGGGCGGTCATCTCTAAAGAATACCAGAGGTAGTTCAAACTACTGTTCCACCTAAAAAGTGTCACGAGGTAGTAACTCATACTGCAAAATTCATCTTCTTCACAATCTGTTCAAAAGGAGAACAAAAGGACACTGCAACCACTACATCCTTGCCCCAAGCACCTTCTATACAACAAAAGCAGGTCGACAAGGTTGCAGCAAAGCGCAAATATTATTTTTGCGCACCGTGCTCTCATGCATCTCGACTTGTTGAACAGCCTCAACCTCAACAGTTTCATGATAGACTTCCACAAACTGAGCAGTGTGATGTCTCCAGCAAGACAAGCAACTCACCAAGATGCAGATTCAACAAACGCTTTTCCTTCTCCCCCGGGAACTCAACGCAATGGAGACCATTGCTTCCTAAGGAGGGAGGATTGATCTAGGTGGATATTGGTGGCCACCCACCTTTTCCAACTGGCTCAAAACARCTTTCTGGCAATTTTGGCAATTTACTATTTTTAGCAGGTTTTAACTTCCGAGGCCATTTTGAGGGCCTAAATGAAGGTTTTTCAAGATCGGGGTTCTCAATGATATTAGAAGGCATTATTGAGCCCCCAAAATGTATCTCCTCAACGATACATTTTCAATGAGCTATTATACGCCTAAAACGGAGATCGTATGCAAAAGTTGTGACCCCGGGAAGTTGATTTACTAACTTACGCAAACGGGGCCCAAGTGACTTTTGGCGATTCATATCCTAGGGTTAGGTTTTTGGATGTCTAGGGTTTTTAGCATTCCTGTTTATTGTAAAAAATCCTTCAAATCCTCATTGTAATCATCTTCTTGCGAATGCAAGTAGCCGTCACATCTCTTCTCGGAGATAAGCTGCCACCATTCTAGCAAGTCTTTCACTCTATATTTTTACAGTCTCTCTACATTTATTGCATTAATAGAAATCGTGTATTACTATATATCTGTGTTTATGGTTGCATCTCTAATACATTTCTTCTATATTATTGAATATCTGCAATATCTCTGTGCATTT
Organism: Picea engelmannii; assembly: GCA_009831015.1. Classification (NCBI taxonomy): domain Eukaryota; kingdom Viridiplantae; phylum Streptophyta; class Pinopsida; order Pinales; family Pinaceae; genus Picea; species Picea engelmannii. The sequence continues at coordinate 6,318 of ML778949.1, forward strand.
CTTTATAATATCTTCACTCTCATTTCGTGCCAAAAATAATCTGGATCAGTGGTATCAGAGCAGGTTTCTCTTGATCATTTTTTCAGTGCATGTCCCCGACGAGGTCCATTTATCGCAAGTTGGGTCTCCAGCTTGTCTCTCTTGAAGACAATCGCTCTCTCACACCCAAGAAACCCTCAATGGCGGAAGAAAACAAAAACGACGGAGCAGACGATCGTATCAATATTTTGCTTGAGAAAGCTCTCACGCGACAAAGGGACGAAATGATGGAGAATTTTTCCCACATCCTTCAATGCCTGTCGATAGCATCAGGCGCATCTTCATCAAGCAGCCACTTTGGAGGCACCTCGCCTTTCAAGGTACAATTTAATTTTGATATTCCTGTATTTGAAGGACAGATAGATGCAGAAGCCCTAGAAAAATGGTTAACTCTGCTAGAAGGTTATTTCTCTGTTCACAATTTTTCCAACGAAGAAAATATCACCTTTGCACTCCTTAATGCTCTCCCTCGAGTCAAACATTGGTGGGAAACTTACCGGAAGCAAACTTCCACAGAGGATTCTGGAATATATGGGGTCGATCCCACTTGGGATTTTTTTGTGGATGCGGTAAAGGAACAATATTACCATGTTGGCAACTATGAGGACCAGTACATGAGATTGACCACACTGCGGCAAGAGAGGGGCCAAGTAGTTCTGGAGTTCACCAATACTTTTCATACCTTGCACACCAAGATGGGTATCAAAGACTTCGAGTGACATTTCGTTCTGAAATATCGTGGGGCTCTACACAGATACATCGAGACTGAAATGAATTTTCTAGACATCTCATCACTCGGTGTTGCTTATCGATATGTTGTTAAAATTGATCAAAAATTTAAGCACCAGAACAAATGGGAATTCGGGTCTAAAAATCCACAACAACCAAAGTATGACAAAGACGGCCCTAACAAACATTTTCCCAAAAACCAGCCCAAGACACAGGAAAAGAAAGGTCACGGGAAGACAAAGAAGGACACCAGAAAATGGTGTGAGTTCCACAAAAGCCCATGGCACAACACCGATGAATGTCGCTCAAAACAATCATTAGTGGCTGAGATCAAAGACAAAGAGTCAAACCCTGATTCTGAATCTGATTCTGAAAATAATGGTAAAGAACAGATCATTGACGCGGACCCCACTACTATTGTCGCTACCGCAGTAATTCAACCAGAAGAACCAACAGATCCTGAAGAGGGGGAGCCCCTTTTTCATTCACAGATGTGGGTGAAGGGGACCCCACTGCATTTTATTGTTGATAGCGGAATCCAGAAGAACCCCATATCAGTAGAGGTCGTCAAACAGTTGGGATTGTCAACAACACCACACCCACAGCCATACAACATCAGGTGGCTTCGCCAAGGACGAGATCTTTGTGTCAGCCAATAGTGTTGATTATCATACGACATCCAACCCTTCAAGGATGAGGTATTATGTGATGTTGCCCCACTAGATGTCTGTGATGTGCTCTTGTGCCAACCATATATGTGGAGACGCCATGTTGTTTATGAGTCTCGACCCCGTAGTGTCATTGTTACTTTGGGGGGTCATCTCTACAGAATACCAGAGGTAGTTCCAACTACTGTTCCACCTAAAAAGTGTCGCAAAGTAGTATCTCATACTACAAAATTCAGCTTCTCTTTACATTTATTTCATTAATAGAAATCATGTATTACTGTATATCTGTGTTTATGGTTGTATCTCTGATATATTTATGATATATTATTGAATATATGCAATATTTGTGTGCATTTCTTTATTATATCTCTGCTCTCATTTCATGCCGAAAATAATCTGGATCAGTGGTATCAGAGCAGGTTGCTCTTGATTGTTTTTTCAGTGCATGTCCCCAACGAAGTCCGAGTATAGAAAGTTGGGTCTCGAGCTTGTATCTCTTGAATACAATCACTCTCGCACACCCAAGAAACCCTCAATGCTGTAAGAAAAGAAAAATGATGGAGCAGGTGATCCTATCAATCTGTTGCTTGAGCAATCTCTCACGCGACAAAGGGACGAAATGATGGAGAATTTTTCCCACATCCTTCAATGCCTGCCAATAGCATCAGGTGCATCTTCATCAAGCGACCACTTTGGAGGCACCTCGCCTTTCAAGGTACAAGTTAATTTTGATATTCCTGTATTTGAAGGACTGATAGATACAGAAGCCCTAGAAAAATGGTTAACTCTGCTAGAAGGCTATTTCTCTGTTCACAATTTTTCCAACAAAGAAAAGATCACCTTCACACTCCTTAAATCTCTCCCTCATGTCAAACATTGGTGGGAAACTTAATGGGAGCAAAGTTCCACAGAGGAGTTTGGAATATATGGGGTCGATCCCACTTGGTATTTTTTTGTGGATGCGGTAAAGAAACAATATTACCTTGTTGGCAACTATGAGGACCAATACATGAGATGGACCACACTGCGGCAAGAGAGGGGCCAAGTTGTTCTGTAGTTCACCAATACCTTCCATACCTTGCACACCAAGCTGGGTATCAAAGACTCCGAGCGACATTTGGTTCTGAAATACCGTGGGGTTCTACACAGATACATCCAGACTGAAATGGATTTTTTGGACATCTCATCACTCAGTGCTTCTTATCGATATGTTGTTAAAATTGAGAAGAAATTTAAGCACCAGACCAAATGGGAGTTCGGGTATGCAAATCCGCAACAACCAAAGTATGACAAAGATGACCCTAACAAACAGTTTCCCGAAAACCAGTCCAATACACAGGAAAAGAAGGGTCACGGGAAGACAAAGAAGGACACCAGAAAATGGTGTGAGTTCCACAAAATCCCCTGGCACAACACCGATGAATGTCTCTCAAAACAGTCATTAGTGGTCGAGATCAAAGACAAAGAGCCGAAACTTGATTCAGAATCTGATTCTAAAAATAATGGTAAAGGACAGATCATTGACGTGGACCCCACTGCTATTGTCGCTACCGCAACAATTCAACCAGAAGAACCAACAGATCCTGAAGAGGGGGAGTGCCTTTTTCATTCACAGATGTGGGTGAAGGGGACCCCGTTGCATTTTATTGTTGATAGAGGAATCCAGAAGAACCCCATCTCAACAGAGGTCGTCAAACAGTTGGGATTGTCGACAACACCACACCCACAGCCATACAATATCGGGTGGCTTCACCAAGGACGAGATCTCCGTGTCAGCCAACAGTGTTGATTATCATACGTCATCAAACCCTTCAAGGATGAGGTATTATGTGATGTTTCCCCACTGGATGTCTGTGATGTGCTCTTGGGCCAACCATATATGTGGAGATGCCATGTTGTTTATGAGTCTCGACCCCGTAGTATCATTGTTACTTTGGGGGTCATATCTACAGAATACCAGAGGTAGTTCTGACTACTATTCCACCTAAAAAGTGTCACAAGGTAGTATCTCATACTGCAAAATTCAGCTTCTTCACAATCTGTTCAAAAGGAGAACAAAAGGACACTGCAACCACTACATCCTTGCCCCAAGCACCTTCTATCCAACATAAGAAAGTCGACAAGGTTGCAGCAAAACACAAATATTATTTATGCACACCATACTCTCATGCATCTCAACTTGTTGAACAGCCTCAACCTCAATAGGTCCGTGATAGACTTCCACAAACTGAGCAGCGCGACGTCTCCAGCAAGATAAGCAACTCACGAAGATGCAAATTCAACAAACCCTTTTCCTTCTCCTCTAGGAACTCAACGCAATGGAGACCATTGCTTCCTAAGGAGGGAGGATTGATCCAAGTGGATATCGGTGGCCACCCACCTTTTCCAACTGGCTCAAAACAGCTTTCTGACAATTTTGGCAATTTACTATTTTTAGCAGGTTTTAACTTGTGGGGCCATTTTGAGGGCCTAAATGAAGTTTTTCGAAATAGAGGATCTCAATGATAGTCGAAGGCATGATTGAGCCCCCAAAATGAATCTCCTTGACGATACCTTTCCAACGAGCTATTATATGCCTAAAACAGAGATCTTTTGCAAAAGTTACGACCCCGGGAAGTTGATGTCATGACTTTTGGCACTTCATCTCCTAGGGTTAGGTTTTTGGATGTCTAGGGTTTTTGGCATTCCTATTTATTGTAAAAAGGCCTTCAGAGTCTCATTGTAATCATCTTCTTGTGAATGCAAGTAGCCATCACATCTCTTCTCAGAAATAAGTTGCCACCATTCTAGCGTGTCTTTCACTCTGTATTTTTACAGTCTCTATACATTTATTTCATTAATAGAAATTGTGTATTATTGTATATCTGTGTTTATGGTTGCATCTCTGATACATTTATGTTATATTATTGAATATATGCAATATCTCTGTGCTATTCTTTATTATATCTTCGCTCTCATTTCGTGCCGAAAATAATCTGGATCAGTCGTGGTCCCACTCGATCAGTTAAAGAGAAAATAAAGAAATGAGATAATCATTATGCAAGTTGAAGGTGACAATGAGGATCATGGTTGTTGATCCCTGCATCCAAGGACTATTGGATCAGTCAGAGCAGATCATCGGAGAAGATCCATCGAAACTAAATTTTATACCCATGCTCTTGTTGTCCCAACGACAACAATCATCGACTTGATGGCAAGGAAAGAATAAATTGATGATTGCGATCAAACGAAGAGATTATCGAACGGTTGTTAAGCGTTGAAGTGGTGTTGAGTATTTTGGTTTCCTGATGGTCCCAATGAACATTATCGCAGATCGACAATGATAATTCAATGGAGATTCAGATCGGACGGTTGTTGAGTGTCGAGAACTAGTGGATGAGATCATGTGCAACAGAAAGAAACCAAGATCATTTTTCATGGAGGTGTTTGTGTCAGATACGAAGGAATGTTTTAGCCTAATTTTGAGGAGATCTAGAGCCAACCAGTTGAGCACGATTTGTATATGGACAAATCATTAAGAGTGTGAGCTCTATAAATAATGTTTCCCTAATCAAGCTAATTAGGATGGATGGAAGTGAGTAAGTTGTGAGGTTTGAGATTCTCAAGTGTGAGAATGTGTGGTGTAGTGTGAGAAAGGTAGTGATGGAGGAAAACTTTTGAAGAGGAGCTCTGAGGCTCGTAGGTCCGAGGATACTAGAAAATGTCTCAGGGTGAAGATCAACATGTGGGAGAAGTGGATCATGTGAAGAGAATCGTTAAGATTCTGAGGTCTGAAAACATCAGACAGTGCAAGGCAGACAAATCAGAAGGTTACTTACTTAAGGGTGGCAGGGTAGTGCAGGGGAAAGGATTGGTGTCCTCCTCTTTTTAACAAGTTGGTGCCTGGAAGATTGGTGTCTACTGACTATAAGTGGGTGCTTACAGAGATGATTGGTGTATCATGCAAGTTGGTGCCTATAAAACATTATTGTTGAGTTGGTGCTCAGTCAAGGAGATTGGTGTCTCCAGCAGTTTGGTGCCTACAAGCATTGTAATAGTAGGTCGCTACCTACAATAATTAATAAAGAAAGTTTTATGGTTTTCTCCCTTATTGGGTTTCCACGTAAAATATATTTGTATTGTGTCTTTGTGTTGATATCTGTTGATATGGTTAATTCGCTGCATTTCTTATGATTGATTTTGTAATAACCAATTAAAGTGATAACAAGAAACATGGTCAAAATCTATTCAATATTGATTCAACCACCCCCTCCCCACGACAAAATATATTCAATATGTAGGGCTTCACGACAGCCCCGGAAGTGAAGAACCCACAATTACAAAGAAAAGTCCCCATTACAGAGAAACATGTTGAACTGAAAATTGTCAAGATGAGCCAGTTGGAATTTGGAACATGTGGGTGGCCACCAATATCCACCTGGATCAAGAGAAGTGTTAAAGCTCATAAATGGCTAAGTCCTAAATTGGACTATTACCATGAAGAAATACATATGTTCAAGTCAGAATAAATCACAACCGTTGATTCGGCGTAGCAAACAAATCTGGACCATTCGTCAGAGCATGCAAGGTGAAAGGGAGTTTGACGATGAAAAAGACTTAGAGTCAATGACAGTCGATGATCCATCAAAGCAGTTGAGAGAGAGAATCTTGACCATTGATCGGATGGAAAGGCCATCAGAGTGTTTCAGTGTGAGACTACATTGGAACTCTAATGGGAGAAGCTCTGATTCAATAGGATCCGTTGAGTCATCGGAGTGATCAAGTGCAACGGCATTCATTGATCTATCGAAGAGTGGTCTCGGCAAATTTTGGACTGTTGGTCATAGTGCAAGCCATCAGAGCGAGATGTGATACTTGAGAATGGAGTCTGACGATGAGCAGGTCCGAGTACCGTAGATCCATCAAAGGATCCACCTTAGCCATTGGATTTATGATTATATGTATCAAGGAAAGAGAGTGACGTTATGGTGACATGTTGTGACAGTTTGGCGGTCAGGGTGATGAGGATGTCAGCATGTCCCAAAGGGTCACACATATCAGATCTTGATTGTGCAAAGTGAAAGTGGGCCCTAGTTGGATGTGGAGACCTTTAGGTCATTGTATCAAAATTTAGACGTTTAATATGGCACGACAAACAAATCTCTCTGTCATTCATAGGAGTGGACCATGTTACTAGTAATAAACATACGATGACAACGAGGAGGAACTCCGAGAGTGCTTATGAGCCATAGATTGGCAAGAAGGAGAGATGCAATCTCAACCGTAGATCTGTTGTGGTCCCACTGGATCAGTTAAAGAGAAAATAAATAAACGAGAGATAATCATTGTGTTGGACAACTGAGAGGGGGCGGTGAATCAGTTGTTAATGAGCTTAAACAATTATGCTCATTTTAAATTCATTGCAAAACTCTTAATGATGATCACAATAATGTAGGGAAGTAAGCAATAGAACATTCAGCATCATTCACACATATGAGATACATAGAGATAGATATTTCCTGAGGAAACCCATAAAGGGTAAAAACCTCTTCTTCTTTATATGATAAGTAATCTTTACATTCTGTACATTATCATACTTATGAGCACCAACTCACAATGAGGCTACAACCTCTGTTTTACAAGCTGCTACTTTCTGAGAGCACCAACTCTCTGGATTCTCTAGCACCCACTAGAAGGAAGCACTGACTCCCTGGTTTCTCTAGCACCCACTAGAAGGAAGCACCAATTCCCTAAGAGTTCCAACACCAACTGGATGGAAGCACCAACTTCCTAAGAGTTCCAGCACTAACTGGATGGAAGCACCAACTTCCAGTTACACAGGCACCGACTTGTATATTAGAGAACCAATGTTCTCCCTTGCACCACCCTACCACCCTGGTTTTTATGGCTACAACCAGATGGAAACTACAACTCCCTATTTTCAAGCACCCACTTGAACCTATGAGGACAATAGTCCTCCCTAGCACCTCCCTACCACCCTGAAATATCAATCTTTGCTACTGAAACTTATTACAGTGATATAATGTTCATCAATGGATTACCAGTCTCATCACTGTTCTGCTACATTGCCCTGCTCTGTCTGCCTCATTGTCTTCCTGCACACATGCCTTGTGCTTTCTATTCTTTTGCCTTTTATGCTCTGTGCGCCATGTCCATTCAATTCACCATTCCTCTTCTGTGTATTTCAGCTACTACACACTGCCTCCTTCTACATGCCTAAATCACTCTCAACAGTAGTCGCCATCTCTTCTTTGTTCTGCACTCTTATAGTCTTTGTGCACCTTGTGCATGCTATATGCGCAATGCTTCTACATGCTCTTCCCCGCGCCATTGTTCTCCACATCGGGATATTCATTGCCACTCCACATTGCCACATCTTCACTCCCTCGAGCATCAACACACTCTCTCTATTATGCATGTTCTCCTCGTGTTGAGTCCTCTTCCTGATCATCATGACAATTCCTCAGCTTCTCTGGCGGTTATACCCATGCGTTCATCATCATTGGGTGTTATGTTGAGATTCCTTAGCCTGTATAGTAGTCGAGACTCTTCATCTTCTCTATCATAGTCAAGCTCATCCTCTCTGTTGCAGTTACAGGCCTCAACGCTCTTCCATCTGTCAAGTGCCTCTATGAACAGTCTTCATTCCACTGGCAGATGCCTTGAGACTCTTCAGCTCCTCTGGCAATCACACTAAGGCCTCTTTGATTTTTTCTGTGCAAAAACAATCAGTGGTTTCTGGAAGTTACACTGTGAACCTCTTGAGCCTTATGCCTTTGGAACCTTTCACCTTTCCTTTCACATGTGGCCTCAGGCAGTGACCACACGCCTGTTCAGAAGGCGCTTTCTCAATTCGCATTTCGACAATTCCTATTGTGGGGCATCTTGACTCTCCAAGTCACGATCTCTGAAATGGAGATTAGCTTCGTGCTAGCTCCTCCCTTGAGCCTTTGTTGATGTGACCATAGGTTATGACCAGGGGCCAATTCTGAACACACATTTTGCATTTCACGTTTCGGGGATTCTGTGAAGATTCGTCTCGAATCTCCATGTCCCAAAATTCGAAATGGAGCTTGTCTCTTCGAGCTCTTCTCTGCATCTCTTCGATTATGTGACCACCAATGGTGACCAAGCGCTTATCCATAAAGAACTTTCACAATTTCACATTTCAGCATTCCTATGATGAAGGGTCTTGACACTCCAAGTTTCAATCACCAAAATGGAGCTTGGTTGCACTAGATCCTTCCTCCATCTTCCGCAGATGTGACCACTGGCTGTGACCACAACCTTATTCGAAAATGCATTTCGGCATTTTGGCGTTTCGCATTTTGGCGTTTCGGCATTTCTGTGATGAAGTGTTTCGACACTCCAAGTCACAAACCCCGAAATGATCTGAAGGTATTTCGGCGTTTCGGCATTTCTGTGATGAAGTGTTTTGACACTCCAAGTCACAAACCCCAAAATGATTTGAAGGTATTTCGGCGTTTCGCATTTCACAATTTCATCATTCTTTTCATGAGTGTCCTTGACACCTCCAACTCCCGGTATCCGAAACTCCGAAATGGAGTCAGATCAACGGTCCACGATCTCGCTTTGATCAACGACTCAGATTAAATCGTGGTTTCGCATTTCGCGATTTCGAGAGGTTAGGCAACCTCCTTCCTTTGACTTTCCAGTCAGCGAAATGTTGATCTATGACCACGTATCCTACCCGAAGATGGACGGTCCTCCTACTTTCGGGATTTTGTAAGCCCGCTTCTCCTAGCACTTTAAAGAACGTGTAGGTTCTCTTGGATCCAACGATGGTCGGACCCTGCACTCGGATCTAACGCCTAAGATATGTCCTCCATCTTTGCGCTCCTCCTGTCTGGATTCAAATATGATGGTCATCGGGAATTATAAATGGGATCCAACGATCACTGTTTATCTTCATTGTTACACTTCTGATCTTTCCATGCCATCATCGTTGTTGATCTTCCTTGCGTGCCTGTTTTCCATTGTTGTCTCCCAACTGTAAACTTGCCAACGTCGCTACTATTCTTTCATGTAACCATACCTTCGTTGTTTTTGTTCTTTCCATCAATAACTGTAAGCATGCTATCATTGTTGTTGTTCTTGCTTGTAGACATGCCATCGTTGTTGTTGTTCTTTCCATCAATGACAAGCACGCTCTTCTTGTAAACATGCCAACAATCTCCCCCTTTTGCATTGATGGAAACCCTGAACGGCTGCGCTAATCTGTTTGGACCTCCAACTGTAGCATCCGGTCTAGACCACTCCTTTTCTCCCCCTTTGACATCAATTTCAAAGAAAACATGCTCCCCTCGAGCTATTGCAGTATGTTTAAGAGGTATCAGATATTCAACCAACACAAACTCCCCCTGACATGATGAATTTTCTTATTTGAGTCCTGCAGAATATTTGTATCTAAACCAGATTCTTCTCCTTCTGATTCTTGGACTTGTTCATCTTCAGCTTCCGCTGTATCCTCTGTAGAATACTCAATATTGCTCACCTCTCTTACTGGGACTCCTTCATCAACCTTTTCTTGTCATAACTGGATGACTCCCCCTGTCACTGTTATCTCTATGCTTCTGACTATTTTCCCCCTTTGTTCCTAAAAGGTTAGCTTTCTTTGACAAGGTATTTCCTCTTGTTATCTCTACAGGATGTCAGGTATATCATTTTGTAAAACAAAATGTTGTTGTTGAAGATGTTGTTGTCCTACTGACACACTACGTAATTGTAGCTCGTACTTTTCAAACAACCCTTGGATCTTCCCATTGATTCTCATCGATCTCTATTATTGCAATTTAATTTTTCTTCCATGATGCATACAATCCAAGGCTTTTATGACCATATTCAATCACAAGAAAAAACCTCTACAACCACTCTCATACCTGCTTTTCTTTTTCACACGAAGGACCTGTATCAGGTTTCTTAGGAGTACTGATTTCTTCCTTGTTGTATCCAATACCAGATTTGTCATTTGGTGATCTCTGACTATCCAAGAGCTTATCCAGGGTTATGGAGCTGTTGAAGAACTTGCTTTGGGTGTTTGACTTCTAAACCTTCAAAACTTCAGCTTCCATCTTATGACATGATTCTTCTTCTACTTCTTCCATGGGATAGATGCTAACTGAACATTCTTTTATTGTATCTGTGTCTTCTTCTTTACTTGCAAGGGAGGATTCAATATCAACATCATTAATTTTCCTTATGCCTTTATTCACCACTTGTCCTAAGTTTACATTTACCTTACACTCTTTGGACGTGAACACCTCTTCATTGCCTCTGTCACACTTTTGAATTGTACTGAGAAAATTATGTTTCAGACCATCCACAAGCAGAACGTATTGGGCATCTCCTTTGTCATTACTCTAACTTGCCATCCCTCTATCCTTGATTTTACCTAGTTCATCATTTTCAAGGATCACATTTCCTTTTTTGCTTTTACTTATGGATAGAAGCTTATCCTTGTCTCCAGTCATGTGTTTGGAACATCCACTGTCTATATTCCCGGAGGCCTTTTGTTTTTGAGTTGAAAGTGCTAGACCACATTTTTAATTATCTTTCCTTTTCCATGTGATGGCCTTTCTATCTAAGAACTTTATCCTTGGATTTTCTTTGTAATTCTTCAGATGGTAGTTTGCAGCTTTGTGGCCAAAGTTGTGACAGTTATATCATTCAATCTCATTGTTCAATAGGTCAAAGTTATTGTTGCAGTGTTGTCTACTCATTGACTGTTTATTATTTCTTGACCTCCTCATTTGCATGTCTCAAGACTTAATTTGGCAATTTGCAATCTGTGATGGTTCGTTACTTGGTTGTATCATTCTTTGTTGTGGCAGATATTTATTCCTTGGAAATATTAATTTCTCATGTCTAAGTCTTAAGGAACAATTTANAGCTTTGTGACCAAAGTTAGAACAGTAGAAACAATATCCATAGAAAAATTCTTTGTACCTGGAAAATGGTTTTCTTCTTTGAGCAAATCGATTTCTTCCATGCTGATGATTTCCTTGAGCAGGGAGTGTATTATTTCCTTGTTCTACAGATTCAGTTCTGGCACCTTTTTCTTTACTCCTCCTGGGCGGTTGATTATCTTCCTTTGTTTCTGTAGGTTTGTTGTCGTCATTGGTTGTAGATTTGACAAACTTGATGAAGTCTTTGTTTCTTGGATGACCACTACTTGATCCCTCTTCATAACCCAAACCTGTTTTCAACTTTGGATTCCTTTGCTGATTCAGAATGGTGGCTAATCCTTCTGAGGCTTTGATAATTGACAGATTCTGATGATACAAGGCTTGAAACTTCTCCAACTCTTTCCTATTTTTCACTACTTCTTCTAGAGCTTTACATCTTGCCTTCTTTTCTGATAACTATTGTTTCAAAATGTCCTCGATTTTCTTTGCCTCTTCTAATTCCACTTTTAGCAGGGCAAAGTCTTCATCAGGTTGCTTACTGTCTTTCTCGAACTGTATCAGCAATTGTTTTTTCTTTATGTTCTTAATTCTGAGTCTGTCAATCTCTTCCAATGCACTGATCAGTTCTCCTTCCATATCAACCACAGCTTCTTCTTCATTAGCCTTACTTCCTGTGATTTTATTATCATAATCATCTTGGGCTATAAGAATGAAGTCATTGTCCTTATATTCACATGAGGAGTCACTATCTGTGTCTTCTAAAGAGTTAACATCGTTTACACATAAACTTTTCTTTTTGCCAAATCTCTTAGGTTTGAACTTCTTTTCACCTTCAGAGTTCTGATCATGTTTCTTGTGTGGACATTTATTTTCAAAATGACCTATCTTACCATAGTTGAAACATTTGAATGGCAGCTTACCTTGGTGCTTGCCTGATCCTTTCTTTAGTCTTCTCATGAATTTTGCTTCAATTTCATCAGGCTCAAAATCTTCATTCTTATCTTCTTGAAATGATGCTTCTCTAGAGGTGGGTTTATCTGTAACTATCATCATTTCATATGCAGTCAACGTTCCTAGAAGTTGATCAAAAGACAAAGTCTTTATATCCTTAAGTTCTTCTATAGCTGAGACCTTTGGGTTGAACCTATCTAGCAGAGATCTCAAAATTTTCGGAACTAAAGAGGGTTCCTCAATTTTTTCACCAAGTGCTTTCATTACATTTACTAGTTCTTTAATTCTCAGAAAATACTTCCCAATGGTTTCATATTCTTTCATCTATAGATTTTTCAAACTGTACTCTGTAGGTTTGAAGCTTGGCATTTTTTACCTTCTCATTACCTTCATAACTGCTAATGAGTTTGTCCCACATTTCTTTGGCAGTTTCTAAATGCATAACTTTTACAAATTCTTCTTTTGCAACCCCACTCAAGATAGCATTCATAGCCTTAGCGTTGAAGCTAAATTCTAGCTTGTCATCCTTATCATCTTGTACAATTGGCTTTGCATAACCAGTATCTACCACATCCCATACATTTGCACCTAAATCCATTATGTAGGTTCTCATTCTAACTTTCCAGAAGGCAAAGTTTGTTCCATTGAACAGAGGGGCCTTATTGGTTTAATTTCCTTCATGGCTTCACATGTTTAAGCAATAGAACATTCAGCATCATTCACACATATGAGATACACAGAGACAGATATTTCCTGAGGAAACCCATAAAGGGTAAAAACCTCTTCTTCTTTATATGATAAGTAATCTTTACATTCTGTACATTATCATACTTATGA
>ML778949.1:19820-35850 GCA_009831015.1 Picea engelmannii
CATCATTCACACATATGAGATACACAGAGACAGATATTTCCTGAGGAAACCCATAAAGGGTAAAAACCTCTTCTTCTTTATATGATAAGTAATCTTTACATTCTGTACATTATCATACTTATGAGCACCAACTCATAATGAAGTTACAACCTCTGTTTTGCAAGTTGTTACTTGCTGAGAGCACCAACTCTCTGAATTCTCTAGCACCCACTAGAAGGAAGCACCAACTCCCTGGTTTCTCTAGAACCCACTAGAAGGAAGCACCAATGATGCAGGAGCATCTCTCCACGTCAGCCAACCAGCCACGTCAGAGTGCATGCATTCAAGGATGAAGAGAGGTGCAGCCTTCATCTTCATCTTTGAATTTGAATGTAATTAATGTTGTAGGTTGTTGAGCCATGGAGTCGTGCCTTTGTGCAGGCATTAGAGTAGGTAGGCCTTTAATGTTTGTAAGGCTGAGATCTAGATCCAGATGGTGGACTAGATAGCCCATTCAATGTAATTGAATAGGGTAGGTAGATTGGAGGGAAGCGCTCTAAGAGCCCCCTCATGTAAAAGATCAATTTGGATCTCATTTTGAGAGGAGTTAGTAGACTGAGAAGAGGGTCTGCGAGTAGACGGAAAAAGAGAAGGAGTCGAGACCTTGTTACAGGCCGTGCTCAGGAACACTTTGTACAAACAAGCATTTTCCATTTAATATATAAACAACAGTTTTTCCTGCACACTTTTGTGTTGAATGAATGCCTGTGAGTGTTTTTTATATGTTGTGAATGTATGTTATGTTTATGCATTTGCAGGGGTTGTTTTGGCTTCAAGATTGAGAGGTCTTTGAGGCTTCACACCACGAGGGTGTGATAGAACACTGCGGGTTCTGATAGCCATGCACAGAGGGTGCATCTCTGAACTCTGCGAAGTCAGACAAAGGCGTGCCAGGTGGGCACAGATGTTGAAATCAACAACTCGGAAGAAAGACCTATGAGGTTGTTGAATACCTCAGGAGGCAAGGCTGTGTAGGGAGAACACACTTGCATACAGAAGCTCTGAGGAGTTCTATGAAGCTTTGTCAGGTGGGCATTGAGCAGGTGCAAAGAGTGCACAGAAGAACTCTAATGTGAGTTCTGTATAACTCTTCCAGGAGGGCATTGAGACAGTGTGCAGACAAGCATAAGAAGAGGACTCGGTTGAGTTTTGTATTTTGGAGGAAGAATCCACTAAGGGATCTTAGCAAGGTTGTTGGACACCCTGCATATTCAGCAAGAGGTTGCTTGAGTGAAGGATATTCAGGAGGGCATCCAAATTCTCCATCTGAGGGAGAAAGAAGAAGGATCTATTTCCTTAGAGGTCTGAGTATTTGGAGAAACTCAAAAGAGATAGCACTTTAGTGCGCGAAGACTCTGTAGGAGTGTAGATGTCAGAATCCTTTGAGGATTCAAGAGAAGAAGCTCAGGAGGAACAACGTCGTTGAGAGAGTAGGTGAGGACTCGGATTCGTGGAGCTCATAGAGGAAAGTCAAGGGTCGAGGCCTTTAGTCTTAGAGAAATCTTCCAAGCATCAGAAGAAAGAACCAAAGCTTGGGAGGAGCACAGCTGTCGTCGGATCTGCCGAAAGGATCTGGACCGTTGAGAGTTTCACATCCAGGGAGCATCAGAAGGAGCGCACAAGGAGGACGGATCTATACTGTCAGATCTTGACCCAAATACCCGTCATCCATCGGATCTGACCAGAGTTGCGAGGGAGTTAAGCCTTCGTGAACAGGGAGAAGAAAGTCCCGAAAGAGTTGCCATTGGGATTTCGGAAATCGGGATATCGGAATTCTCGATGACAAGGGATCAGAAATATCCACGGTGAAAACCCCGAAACAGATTGAGTCATCCATTGGTTGGGACACGTGGCAGAGATCGGGAGCCATCGGCATTTTGGGAATCAGAACTTCGGGAGTTTTGAGGGTAAATACCCATAGGCATTTCGGTGTTTGAAAGCCCGAAACCCAGAAAGGGACTGCGGTCATATAGGGGAAGGTCGTGTGGGCCAAGACTTAACCCTTAGGGCTAGTCGCCGAAAAAGGTGTTTCGGCATTTCAGAGATTCAGCGTTTGGGGAATCATTGTCATCGGGAATTAGGAAATCACGAAGGTCGAAATCACATTTCCTGTGGGAAATTGTTCACGGTTGCATTCGGGCCATGAAGGAAAAGGAAGGACATGTGGATCGGGTTTTTTTTAACAGAGATTCTAGTGAGGAATCAAAGAGTCACTTTGGCTCAAAGGGGAATTTGAACGATCCTTAAGATTGGGAGGTCAGGCACGGGACCTGCTGAGGTAGGTGTCTGGGAGGTGAGCACTCAGTGCCACCAAGTGGTATCAGAGCTTTGAATCTTGTCTGTAGATTTCAGGCAAGGGAAGCTGGAGGTGAAAGAACACTTTGATACACACCAAGTGGTATCAGAGCCTGAATCTTGTCTGTAGATTTCAGGCAAGGGAAGTGACGAGAAGGCAAAAGAAGACAGGGTTGTTGGAGACTCTGTGATGTTTGTTTGCAGGTAGGCAACAATCATGAAGACAGTCAGGAGGACTATAGGAGAAGTTGAAACACTCGGGGTGCAGGAGTGAGTAGCAGATTTTTCAGGAGGGCAGACAGAGACAGCAACATGGCTATTGAAGGCCATAGGTATGCTGGAAGGAAAAGCCCAGAGATGATGAGCACAGCTAAAAGGGGGAAAGAACTTACTGACATCAGGGCAAGAATGGAAGAGCTTAAACTGCGGATGCAACAAAATACCAGGTCAAGATGGGTATATGAATGGCCCATGAGGAAGCCGAAGGTAAAATGGCCAGTCAAGGAGTTTATGGCTAGAAGACAGCGTAGGCTGTTAAGAGGATGGTTGAGGCATGCTGAAAACCTCGATGGACCTGAGGAGATGGTTCAGATATGTGAACCAGAGACTGGGAAAATTCTCGGTGAAGAGAATGAAATGGGATCGGTTGAAGATCTCAAGAACTACCAGGAGGGCAGAGAGGAAATTCCAAATTGCCAGGTGGGCAAGGAGTTGAGATCAGTTGAAGATCTCACAGACTATCAGGAGGACAGCCAAGGAATTTCACATTACCAGTTGGGAAATGAAATGAGGTCACTGTGGGATCTCGGAGACTGCCAGGAGGGCAATGAAAGCATCTCAAATTGCCAGGAGGGCAGAGATAAGAATACGAGACTGTCTGAAAGTCTCATGGACTCGGAGGTGAGTTCAATTCAGCAAGGGGTGTTGATGAAGATGGGATCGTATGATCTCATAGCCTGCCAGGAGGGCAGCAGGAAAATCCCATATTGCCAGGTGGGCAGGGATCAACAGATGAGACTATCTGAGAGTCTCATAAACTCGGAGGTGAGTTTGGATCAGCAGGTGCAGTTGACAAAAGAGGAAGATCGGAGAAATCTTATTATGATTGGGGGAATCAAAATATTCCAACCATTTGCCCGAGAGGAGGCAGAAATCTGCGTTGTGGTTGATAAGGCAACAACAACAAAAGAATGACAGCCAGCTGAGGCTGTCAAAGAAGAATTGGAGCAGGTGGTTGAGACTGCCCAAGTAGAAGAAAAAGAGGATGATGAGCATTCTGAGGAATGGCTCAATATTTTCAGCCAGGAGACTGAAAAGACTGCAACCTGGGAGGTTGCAGAAGAAGAAGAGGAAGAGGCAGACAGCATTAGCTTTGTTGATTTGTATGAACAAATTGAATCCCTAGAGAGAAGGGTGAAGGTGCATAGCGTGCACATCCAACAGGTGAGGTTGGAAGCAAATGAAGAAGAAGGCATGGGAGATCACAGTGATCTGCCCATTTGAAGAAAAATTTTGCAGTTGGGGAGACTGCATGAACAGGGCCAGCCAATTCAGCAGTTGGATGAGGTGATAGAAGACATCAGAAGGTTGATGGTAGAGTCAACAGAGACTGCCAGCAAGGAGAAGTTCGGCATAAAAGCAGCAGTAGCATAGCAGCAGAAGCAAGGAGATGGAGCGGATGAACAGCTCCAGAGGATGATTTGGGATCCAGGAGGATTTCCACATCTGAGATGGGAAGCTCATGAGCAGGAGCTCATGAATTTTGTAGCTAAGGAGTATGATGTAGGAGCATCTCTCCACGTCAGCCAGCCAGCCACGTCAGTGTGCATGTATTCAAGGATGAAGAGAGGCGCAGCCTTCATCTTCATCTTTGAATTTGAATGTAATTAATGTTGTAGGTTGTTGAGCCATGGAGCCATGCCTTTGTGCAGGCATTAGATTAGGTAGGCCTTTAATGTTTGTAAGGCTGAGATCTAGATCTAGATGGTGGACTAGACAGCCCATTCAATGTAATTGAATAGGGTAGGTAGATTGGAGGGAAGCGCTCTAAGAGCCCCCTCATGTAAAAGATCAATTTGGATCGCATTTTGAGAGGAGTTAGTAGAATGAGAAGAGGGTCTGTCAGTAGAGAGAAGAAGAGAAGGAACCGAGACCTTGTTACAGGTAGTGCTCAGGAACACCTTGTACAAACAGGCATTTTCCATTTAATATATAAACAGCAATTTTTCCTGCACACTTTTGTGTTGAATGAATGTCTGTGAGTGTTCTTTATATGTTATGAATGTATGTTATGTTTATGCATTTGCAGGAGTTGTTTTGGCTTCAATCTTGAGAGGTCTTTGAGGCTTCACACCAGGAGGGTGTGACAGAACACTGCGGGTTCTGATAGCCATGCACAGAGGGTGCATCTCTGAACTCTGCGGAGTCAGACAGAGGCGTGCCAGGTGGGCACAGAAGTTGAAATCAACAACTCGGAAGAAAGACCTGTGAGGTTGTTGAATACCTCAGGAGGCAAGGCTATGTAGGGAGAACACAGTTGCATATAGAAGCTCTGACGAGTTCTGTGAAGCTCTGCCAGATGGGCATTAAGCAGGTGCAAAGAGTGCACAGAAGAAATCTGTTGTGAGTTATGTATAACTCTACCAGGAGGGCATTGAGACAGTTTGCAGACAGGCACAAGAAGACGACTCGGTTGAGTTCTATATTTTGGAGGAAGAATCCACTAAGGGATCTTAGCAGGGTTGTTGGACACCCTGCATATTCAGCAAGAGGTTGCTTGAGTGAAGGATAGTCAGGAGGGCATCCAAATTCTCCATCTGAGGGAGAAAGAAGAAGGATTTATTTCCTTAGGGGTCTGAGTATTTGGAGAAACTCAGAAGAGATAGCACTTTAGTGCGCGAAGACTCTGCAGGAGTGCAGACGTCAAAATCCTTTGAGGATTTGAGAGAAGAATCTCAGGAGGAACAGCGTCATTGAGAGCGCAGGCAAGGACTCGGATTCATGGAGCTCACAGAGGAAAGGCAAGGGTCGAGGCCTTTAGTCTTAGAGAAATCTTCCAAGCATCGGAAGAAAGTGCCAAAGCTTGGGAGGAGCACAGTTGTCGTCGGATCTGTCGAAAGGATCTGAACTGTTGAGAGTTTCACGTCCAGGGAGCAGTAGGAGGAGCGCACAAGGGGGACGGATCTATATTGTTGGATCTTGACCCAAATATCCATCAGCCGTCAGATCTGACCGGAGTTGCGAGGGAGTTAAGCCTTCGTGAATAGGGAGAAGAAAGTCCCGAAAGAGTTGCCATCGGTATTTCAGAAATCAAGATATCAAAAGTCTCGATGACAGGGGATCGAAAATATCCACGGTGAAAACCCCAAAACAGATCGAGTCATCCATTGGTTGGGACACATGGTGGAGATCGGGATCCATCGGCATTTCAGGAATCGGAACTTAGAGAGTTTCGAGGGTAAAGACCCATAGGCATTTCGGTTTTTGAAAGCCCGAAACCCCGAAAGGGACTGCGGTCATATAGGGGAAGGTCGTGTGGGCCAAGACTTAGCCCTTAGGGCTAGTCACCGAAAAAGGTGTTTCGGCATTTCGGAGATTCGGCGTTCGGGGAATCATTGTCATCGGGAATTAGAAAATCCCGAAGTCCGAAATCACATTTCCTGTGGGAAATTGTTCGCAGTTGCATTCGGGCCGTGAAGGAAAAGGAAGGACCTGTGGCTCGAGTTTTTTTTAACAGAGATTCTTATGAGGAATCAAAGAGTCGCTTCGACTCAAAGGGGAATTTGAACGATCCTTAAGACCAGGAGGTCAGGCGCGGGACCTGCTGAGGTAGGTGCCTGGGAGGTGAGCACTCGGCGCCACCAACCAACTCCCTAAGAGTTCCAGCACCAACTGGATCGAAGCACCAACTTCCTAAGAGTTCCATCACCAACTGGATGGAAGCACCAACTTCCAGTTACACAGGCACCGACTTGTATATCAGAGAACCAATGTTCTCCCTTGCACCACCCTACCACCCTGGTTTCTCTGGCTGTAACCAAATGGAAGCTACAACTCCATGTGTTCAAGCACCCACTTGAACCTCTGAGGACAACAGTCCTCCCTAGCACCTCCCTACCACCCTGCAATATTAATCTTTGCTACTGAAACTTATTACTGTGATATAATGTTCATCAATGGCTTACCAGTCTCATCATTGTTCTGCTACACTGCCCTGCTCTGTCTGCCTCACTGTCTTCCTGCACACATGCCTTGCGCTCTCTATTCTTCTGCCTTTTATGCTCTGTGCGTCATGTCCATTTAGTGCACCATTCCTCTTCTGTGCATTTCAGCTGCTACACACTGCCTCCTTCTACACCCCTAAATCACTCTCAACAGCAGTCGCCATCTCTTCTTTGTTCTGCATTCTTATAGTCTTTGTGCACCTTGTGCATGTTATATGCGCAATGCTTATGCATGCTCTTCCCCRTGCCATTGTTCTCCACATCGGGATATTCACTGCCACTCCACATTGCCACCRCTTCACTCCCTCRAGAATCAACACACTCTCTTTGTTCTGCATGTTCTCCTCKTGTTGAGTCCTCTTCCTGATCATCATGGCAACTCCTYAGCTTCTCTGGYGGTTATACCCATGCGTTCATCATCATTGGGTGTTATGTTGAGATTCCTTAACCTGTCTAGCAGACGAGACTCTTCATCTTCTCTATCATWGTCGAGCTCATCCTCTTTGTTGTARTTACAGGCCTCAACTCTCTTCCATCTGTCAATCACCTCTATGAACAGTCTCCATTCCATTGGCAGATTCCTTGAGACTCTTTAGCTCCTCTGGMAATCACATTGAGGCCTCTTTGATTTTTTCTGTGCAGAAACAATCAATGGTTTCTGGAAGTTACAATGTGAACCTCTTGAGCCTTATGCCTTTGGCACCTTTCACCTTTCCTTTCACATGTGGCCTCAGGCGGTGACCACACGCYTGTTCAGAAGGCGCTTTCGCGATTCGCATTTCGACAATTCCTGTTGTGGGGCATCTCKACTCTCCAAGTCATGATCTCTGAAATGGAKATTAGCTTCGTGCTAGCTCCTCCCTTGAGCCTTCGTCGATGTGACCATACGTTATGACCAGGGACCAATTMTGAACACGCATTTCGCGTTTYGGGGATTCTGTGAAGAGTCGTCTYGACTCTCCATGTCCCAAACTCTGAAATGKAGCTTGTCTCTTCAAGCTCTTCTCTACATCTCTTCGACGATGTGACCACCGRCGRTGACCAAGCGCTTTCGCAATTTCCCATTTCGACATTCCTATGATGAAGGGTCTCGACACTCCAAGTCMTGATCACMTAAATGGAGCTTGGTTACACTAGCTCCTTCCTCCATCTTCCRCAGATGTGACCACTGGCTGTGACCATAGGCTTATTCGAAAACGCATTTCGGCGTTTCGACATTTCTKTGATGAAGTGGTTCGACACTCCAAGTCAYGAACCCCGAAATGATCTGAAGGTATTYCGGCATTTCGCACTTTTGCGTTTTTGCATTTCTGTGATGAAGTGTTTMGACACTCCAAGTCACRAACCCCGAAATGATCTGAAGGTATTTYGGCGTTTYCCATTTCAGCGTTTCAGCATTTCTGTGATGAAGTGTTTCGACACTCGAAGTCACGAACCCCAAAATGATTTGAACGTATTTCGGCGTTTCGCATTTCACGATTTCATCATTCTTKTCATGAGTGTCCTTGACACSTCTAACTCCCRGTATCYGAAACTCTGAAATGGAGTCAGATCAACGGTCCACAATCTCCCTTTGATCAACGACTCAGATTAAATCGTGGTTTCACATTTCAGGATTTTGAGAGGTTAGGGAACCTCCTTCCTTTGACTTTCCAGTCAGCAAAATGTTGATCTGTGACCACGTGTCCTGCCCGAAGATGGACTGTCCTCCTGATTTCCATATTTTGTAAGCCCGCTTCTCCTAGCACTTTAAAGAATGTGTAGGTTCTCCTAGATCCAACGATGGTCTGACCCTGCGCTCGGATCTAACGCCCGAGATTTGTCCCCCATCTTTGCACTCCTCCTGTCTGGATTCAGATCTGAAGGTCATCGGGAATTCTGAATGGGATCCAACGATCATTGTTGCTCTTCATTGTTATGCTTATGATCTTTCCATCCCATCATCGCTGTTGATATTCCTTGCCTGCATGTTTTCCATTATTGTCTCCCAACTGTAAACCTACCAACGTCGCTACTATTCTTTCATGTAACCATACCTTCATCGTTGTTGTTCTTGCCATCAATAATTGTAAGCATGCTATCGTTGATGTTGTTCTTGCCTGTAGACATGCCATCGTTGTTGTTGTTCTTGCCATCAATGACAAGCACGCTCTTCTTGTGATGCAGGAGCATCTCCCGAGACAAGCGAGCCAGCATAGAAGACAAAGGATAGTTGGGCACACGCCAACACCAATTTTTATATTTTCCCTTGAAGTTGATGCGCTAAACATAAATGAGATCATTTAATTAAGGCGCCTTGGTAAAGTGTAATCAGACCTTGAGCGCCCCGCTCTCGTCTGAGATAGACAGAGGCATTTATAAGTAGTAAATATAAGTAGGCAGAATTGAATATTAGATTAGACAGTTCTAGAAGAAAGAGGGAGAACGGATATAGACACCCTCATTGTATATTGTAATATAGTTTAGGAAGATTTAGAAGAATCCAGAGCATATGAGAGAAGCAGAGAACGGTAGAAGAACACCCATGTATAGATCTTGAATTAATAGAAGAAGTTGATTCAGATTCATGGTTGTCATGTTATTCTCTGTGTATGTGTGTTGAATGTTGTGCTCATGAATATTTACTTCCTGTTATGCATTTGCTATTATGTGGGGTGTATGATTTCAGGTGTTGAGACTGAAATCTAAAGGAAGTGAATGAGTCTCAATTGTTTCTCTAATTGAGCCAGAGGATTCCTGCAAGGAGTGCAGTTGAATTGTCCGCAAGGAGTGCGTTGACAGAAGGGTTCAGCTAGAGTTAGTTTTTGTTCTCATTTTCCTCGAAGGTGCAGTTAATCACAGTGTCATGCAAGGAGTGCGCAGGCCAAGATAAGCCTCAGAGTTGTGATTCTGAGTAGAGCATCGGAAGACTGCTGCTGCAGGTGTGCGCAAAGTCAAACGACTTCAACACTTAAACGTTGTTGAAGACTTGCCGCAAGGAATGCGCGCAAGAAGCTCTCTGGAGGACTTGAGAAGTCAAGGAAAAGCTCAAGAAAGGATAGGCCTCCGAGTTGCTGAAGATTAGCATTGGCAAGTGCGACTTAAAGTTGCAAGAACGCCATAGGTTGGCGAGTAGGCGAACCAGTCTCGTAAAGAGACATTCAGTCATCCCGTGGATTTACGAAAGGAGGAACGGATGGACGAAATCCTTTGAGGAGATTTCGTGAAGTCCCGTGAGCCGTTGGATCTCACGGAGGTGCAAGGAGGTTACGGTGAGAACGTCCAAAGTATTCCAAGCTCAGGAGGGGTGGAGTCGTCGATTTGAACCACGAGGGTCGTTGGATCCGAGTACATATCGGAAAATCGGGGTTTTCAAAGACAGAGAAATATTGCCGCTCGAAATCGCGATCCACGATATCCCGACAAGACCAGAACTGTTCGTTGTGGAGGACGCGTGTCAGTAGATCCAGAAGAGTCAGAAATCGGGAAATCGGAGTTCTTAAGGTCGAAGGAAACAGGACATCAAAAGTATCGAAATCCCGGAAGAATCGAGACCGTCCATTTGGAAGGATGCGTGGCAACCATCGGTGTCATCGGGAAAGTCCCGACAGGGAGACCATCCATTGGGAATCGGTGCATCGGGAAATCGAGGATCCTGTTGATAAGAGGTTTAGTGCATTTTGACATGCGAAATCCCGAACCCCAATAAGAGATAAAACCGTGGTCACATGTTAACGGTCCTATGGTTCGAAGCCTATAGTCGGAGGGCTATCGTGAAAAAGGCGCGTCGCGATTCGGGGAATCGCGAGTCTTGGAGACACGAGTATTTCGACATCGCAAACCCCTAAACCCCGATGGGAGTTACAGTTGCGGTCGTATAGGAGCCGTTCATGTGGACTAAAGGCTTAGCCAAGTGGGGCTAAGGCAATAAAGGAGTGCATCGGAGATCGGAGATCGGTGATTCAAGTTGCCAGAACATCGTGGTTGTCAAAACTCCGATAGTGGGAACCCCGATAGAAGGAGGGGAGTCCCCGAAGAGATTTATGTGGGTGAAATATTTCCCGATAGGGAAATAGAGAACCTTTGATTTCTTTGGGCCAGGCAGGAAATAGAAGGTCCTGTGAGCGGACGTGCCCCGAGGGTGCGCCTACGTCAAGTGGTATCAGAGCTTAGAAGAGTTTCTTTGCTTTCTGTAGAAGAGAAAAAGGGGAATTTTCCATGCCACCAAGGAGAAGGGGTAGACAATCAACCGATCCAGAGGAGGAAAGGGAATTGTCCAGAGAAAGAGGTAGGCAAGTACAAAATCCAGATGTGGAGAGAGGAATATGAAATCTTCGTGCCAAAATGGAGGACATGGAGATAAGAGAAAGGTGAAAAGTTGATGCAGGAGATATCAGTGAATCTGAAAACGAAGATGATGTTGGATATGAAGAAGAAGAAATCCCAGTGGAAGATGCAGCGAGTGACCGCCTACTTAAATTTGTTGCAAGAATGAGTACAAAGGTAAAAATGGACATTCCAGTTTATGAGGGAAATATGGATGGGGAAGAACTGCTAGATTGGATTAGAGCTCTAGACACTTACTTCGATTATGAAGATATCGAAGAGGATAAGAAGGTCAGGCATGCCGTCACGAGATTAAAAGGACATGCAGCCTTGTGGTGGGATGAACTACAAGCTGACAGGCGTTGCCAAGGCAAGCAGAAAATTAAGAGCTGGGACAGGATGATTGCAAAGATGAAGGGAAAATTCATTCCCAGGGATTATCAAATTTCTCTATTCAGAATGATGCAGAACCTGAGACAGAAGCTGATGACAGTGAAGGAATATACTGAGGAATTTTACAGGTTGAATATCAAGGCAGGTCATCGCGAGAGCAATGACGAAAAGGTGGCCTGGTATATGAATGGCCTGAGGTATGAAATTCAAGATGAAATAAGTATGGAAACCATCCGAACGATGGAGGATGCTTACCAAATGGCTCTGAAAGTTGAGGAGAAGCTGAGCCGTAAGCAAAGTCAGAGGGGCTGAGGCAGGAGCCAACCCAGAGGCAAAGAAGTTGCCCAAGATAAATACCAGAAGCCCAAGGATGACTGGAAGAAGCCTCAGACTAGAACCGAGAGAGGTGGAAGTTCACATCAAGCACGATATGCTGAGCAAAGAGAACAACATACTGAGCAAAGAGGAGGATATGTTGATAATAATAGGTTTCCTCGTACTAGAGGTAGAGGAAGAGGAAGAGGTGGAGTAATCACATGCTTCACATGTGGAGAGAATGGGCACAGGTCGTTCGAGTGTCTAGAGAAAAAGAAAGAAACTGGAGAGACTCACATCGTTGAGGCACAGAGGCGAGATGTTGAGGCAGAGTACGTTGAAGGCAGAAGATCGCTGGTGATGCGAAAAGTCCTCTTGACGCCAGAGAAGGAGATGGAGAATTCAGCGCAGAGGAACAGTCTTTTTAGGACTGCTTGCAAGACCAAGGATAGAGTGTGCAAGGTCATCGTGGATAGTGGAAGCACCGATAATCTCGTTTCAACCGAGATGGTAGAAAAGCTGGAGCTGGAGACAGTTGCTCACCCGAGTCCATACAAATTTTCATGGCTACAGAAGGGACATCAGGTAAATGTCACTAAACAGTGTTTAGTTGAATTCAAAATAGGAGGATATAATGACAAGATTTTATGTGATGTCATTCCTATGGATGTTTGTCATTTATTGTTGGGTAGGCCATGGAAATATGATAGAAATGTGATTCATGATGGGAGGATGAACACATATACCCTGACGAATAATGGGAGAACCCATATGTTGCATCAAATTGAGGATAAAGAGGTGAAGCCGGAAGTAAGCAACACAGTACTTCTCATGAGTGGGAAGGAACTTCTTACCGAAGTTAAGAAGAAGGAGGAGCCACAATTCTTCGTGGTCAGAAAACTGAGAATTGTTCTGACTAATACAAGAGTGGATGATTTGTCAGAAGAAGTTCAGGAACTGTTGGAAGAATTCGTTGATATTGTAGTGGACGAACTACCTAGTTTGTTGCCACCAATGAGAAGTGTAAGTCATCACATTGATCTCATACCCGGAGCTAGTTTACCGAACAAAGTCGCGTACAGATTGATGCTGCAGGAGAATGAAGAGGTCAAAAGACAAGTCTAGGATTTGTTGGACAAAGGTTTGGTCAGGGAAAGCTTGAGTTTGTGTGTTGTTCTGATGGTACTCAGTCCGAAGAAAGACGAAGGCTGGAGGATGTGCACTGATTCAAGAGCCATTAACAAGATAACCATCAGGTACAGATTTCCATTGTCGAGGATGGATGATCTAATGGATTTCTTAAGTGGAGAAAAAAAATTTTCAAAGATAGATTTGAAGAGTGGATATCACCAGATTCGTATGAGAGAAGGTGATGAATGGAAAACAGCATTCAAGACAAACGAAGGTTTGTATGAATAGCTTGTTATGTCGTTTGGCTTAACAAATGCACCGAGTACCTTTATGAGGTTGATGAATGAAGTCCTGAAGGAGCTCATTGGGAAATTTGTCATCGTGTATCTGGATGACATATTGGTTTTCAGCAAGATGAAGGCTGAACATCTGAAGCATTTGGCTATTGTGATTAAGAGACTACAGCAGGAGAAGTTGTTGATAAATATGAAGAAGTCCTCTTTTATGAAGACAGAGCTCATTTATCTGGGTTTTGTTATATCTGCAAATGAGTTGAGGATGGATCCGGATAAAGTGGAGGTGATCAAGAATTGGCCATCACCGAGGAACGTATTTGAGGTGAGGAGTTTTCACGGATTGGCTAGTTTCTACCGAAAATTCATCAGGAATTTCAGTGGAATTAGCGCAGCAATGATGGATACAATGAAGAAAAGACATAAATCTTTTCACTGGACTAAAGAGGCTGAGAAGAGTTTCAATTTATTGAAACGAAAGATTACGAGACAACCAATTTTGGTGTTGCCGGATTTTCAGAAAACATTTCAGGTGAAATGTGATGCAAGCGGGTTTGCTATAGGAGCAGTCTTAAGTCAGGAGGACAAACCGATTGCATATTTCATCGAAAAGATGAATGAGGCGAAGATGAAATACTCCATATATGACAAGGAATTTTATGCCATCATACAGGCATTGAAGAAATGGAGGCACTATTTGATTCCAAAAGAATTTGTTTTATATAGTGATAACCATGCATTACCGTTTGTGACTCAATAGGAAAAGTTGAATCAGAGGCACGTTAAATGGATTGAATACATGCAAAATTTCACTTTTGCGATAAAACATATTTCTGGTACCGCTAACAAAGTTGTTGATGCTTTGAGCAAGAAGTGTTTGATGTTACAGGAATTCAAAGTCTGGACACTAGGCTTTGATGATCTTAAAGATATGTATCCAGATGATCAGGATTTCAGAGAAGCGTATGGAGCAGCTGAGAACCCAGTTCTCAGAGAAAGAAGTCAGTGGATAGAGTATGTGATCCAAGACGGATTGTTGTTCAAAGGCAATCAACTGTGTATTCTGAATTGCTCCATGAGGGAGAATTTGTTGAAAGAGAAGCACAGTGGTGGATTAGCAGGACATTTTGGCCATGATAAGACATTCGCGAAGTTGAGTGAGTCATACTTTTGGTCAGGGATGAGGTCAGACGTCAAGAAGTTTATTGACAGATGTAGAATTTGCCAACATTCAAAGGGGAGGAAGCAGAATGCAGGTTTTTATCAACCATTGCCCATACTTGAGAAGTCGTGGGATGAAATTAGCATGGATTTTGTATTGGGGTTGCCAAGGACCCAAAGAGGTGTTGATTCCATCTTTGTGGTGGTGGACGGGTTTTCAAATATGGCACATTTTATCCCATGCCAGAAGACCAACGATGCGACCCACATCGCCAATCTATTTTTCAAAGAGATCATTCGACTTCATGGGTTGTCGAAAAGCATAGTTTCGGATAGGGACACTAAGTTCATAGGGAATTTTTGGAGGACCTTATGGAAGAAGTTGGGGACTAACTTAGCGTTTAGTTTAGCTTATCATCCTCAGACATATGGACAAATAGAAGTAGTGAACAAAAGTCTGGGAGACTTGCTGAGAAGCTTGGTTATAGAGCACCATAGCAGTTGGGACCATGTATTACCACAAGCAGAGTTTGCATACAACGATTCAGTGAATCGAAGCACGAGGAAAAGTCCATTTCAGGTTGTATATGGAATGCAGCCGAGAGGAGTCTCTGAGTTAAGGGATTCAGGACCGACTACTACTAGCAGCGCTAGTGCAGAGGAATTCGCTGAGGCGATGAAATAACTTCACACCAGGGTGAAGGAGCGACTGTTGAAATCGAGACAAGAATACAAACGCAGAGCCGATTAGCATAGAAGACAACTTCAGTTTGAAGTTGGTGATCTAGTTCTGGCGCATTTGAGGAAAGAAAGGTTCCCGAGAGGAACATATAACAAGTTAAAGATGAAGAAAATCATACCATGCAAGGTCTTGAAGAAGATGGGAGAAAATGCTTATGAGATCGAGTTACCCGATGGGATCGGGATATCCCTGATATTTAAGGTTTCAGATTTATACCCATATAATGTTGATGAAGAAAGAGCTGCAAGTGATGGATAGCCAGAGGTTCAGTGGCAGAAATAGATGACAGTTGCAGAGAAGCCACAGATGGAGCAGATACTGAATAAACGAGTGGGTAAGAAAACCAGAAGGAAAGAATATTTCGAATATTTGGTCAAGTGGAAGGGCCATCCAGTTGAAGATGCCAGCTGGGAGACTGAAGCAGGGATACGGAAGCATGGACATACCGTGCAGGAGCTCATGGACAGGAGCCCATGCAAATTTTCAAGTGAGGGAGTATGATGCAGGAGCATCTCCCGAGACAAGTGAGCCAGCACAGAAGACAAAGGATAGTTGGGCACACGCCAGCACCAATTTTTAAATTTCCCTTGAAGTTGATGCACTAAACATAAATGAGATCATTTAATTAAGGTGCCTTGGTAAAGTGTAATCAGACCTTGAGCGCCCCGCTCTCGTCTGAGATAGACAGAGGCATTTATAAGTAGTAAATGTAAGTAGGTAGAATTGAATATTAGATTAGACAGTTCTAGAAGAAAGAGGGAGAACAGATATAGACACCCTCATTGTATATTGTAATATAGTTCAGGAAGATTTAGAAGAATCCAGAGCATAGGAGAGAAGAAGAGAACGGTAGAAGAACACCCATGTATAGATCTTGAATTAATAGAAGAAGTTGATTCAGATTCATGGCTGTCGTGTTATTCTCTGTGTATGTGTGTTGAATGTTGTGCTCATGAATATTTACTTACTGTTATGCATTTTCTATTATGTTGGGTGTATGATTTCAGGTGTTGAGACTGAAATCTGAAGGAAGTGAATGAGTCTCAATTGTTTCTCTAATTGAGCCAGAGGATTCCTGCAAGGAGTGCAGTTGAATTGTCTGCAAGGAGTGCGTTGACAGAAGGGTTCAGCTA
>ML778949.1:38752-89087 GCA_009831015.1 Picea engelmannii
TATATATATATATATATATAAGCATGTGCATTTATCATCAATGCACCAAAAGATCAAGTGAAAAAATGAGGGTATACAAAAATCAATTCAATGACTCCAAGAATTAGGGTATACATAAACTACAACAAATGTTTCTAGAGCAATGGTCAATGAGACCTGTGAGACTTGCAATAGAAAAAATATACAATAACAAAAAATGAATCGTTTAAAAAGTATTATTTCTAAACGTTTTTTCTATAATATACATATACTACAAAAAATTACAAAATTAATATTTTTTCTATATTTATTTTCATATAAATATTGATTGATGTTTTAATTGTAATTTTTATTTTTCAGAAAGATTGATAAAATTTCAAAGCATGATTGACATGATATATGAAACATGCTAGTATGGATGTCAAAAAAAGTGTACAACAAAGAAATGAGCATAATTGCATCATGGGAGGAACCATCCCAACGAATAAATTATGTGATTTTTTCTATGTGCAAAGAGTTTAATTATCGAAGGAAATAATAATTTTCATTTGTTTGTTGTTGCGGAAAAGAAAAGAAAATGGAATCTATTCAACACATAGGATGGGACAACAAGGCATAAAGGGGCTGATTGCAAAGTTTGTGAGTACTTAATATGTCTTCCTTACTTAAGATTTCATATTTGGTGTGATATATATTATTTTAATTTTTTTTTTTTTAGGAAACCCTTTCGAAAAACCCCCTGAGTATTTACCCATGATCAATGGATGGTAAACGAGGTAAATCATCAACCCTAATTATGGAGACTAACCTCAAGGGGATCAAGAGAGTTGAACCCGTGACCTCCCCAAATTCGAGGGAGAGATTAGAGGTCTCATGTTTGGCTCATGACCACTTTGTTGACCACATTTTTTTGTCAACAGTTCTTAACCGACAAAGCGTTGTCAGGCTCCTCCCACTCAATTCACATGCTTGCGCAAAGTTCTTGCCCATTTTTCGCTAAGTTGTTGCTACACTTTTGAAGTTCAAAAATCTAGTCATCCCTAACTGATTCGTAGATCTCTTCAAAAATTTCGTCATTCAAAAATATTTTTTAAATTATGATGAGTATTAGCTAAACAAGTTAACAATGATGATCATTAGATGGGTTACAGGTTTCATTCCAGATTTTAAACTAATTGACAAAAAAAAATGGCGAAATTGGCGTGACTCTTAACTTATTGTTAAACATGGTCTTTGTCCCACTCCTCACATTATTCGCTCTCTCATACTTTCCACTCACTACTCATTTTTCAAAACATCATTCCATACCATACCAAGTTTTCAAAAAATAAATATATTATTGTATATTTATGTTATCATGTTTACTTAGTTTTCAAAAAATAAATATATTATTGTATCTTTATGTTATTACAATAAATATATTATTGTATATTTATGTTATCATGTTTACTTAGTTTTCAAAAAATAAATATATTATTGTATCTTTATGTTATTACGTTTACTTCTCATTAAAGCCATGTCACATCATACCTAACCTATCTCACTTTTCCAAGATTTTTCTTATGTCTCTCTTCAAATTAATGATGACATAAGGATTATACCAGACACTTTCTTGGGATTATCACCTTAACATTATCCCCATGCCATATTATAAGCAAAAGATAATATATGTAGTCTAAACTTTCTACATTTTGGTTGTTTTTCGACAATTTTTTCTCTTTGATTTTTCCTGAAATTTGGTGACGAATGGTTGGATCTACATATTTGAGTGACTAAGTTTGTATAATCCGAGTGTTCCAGGGGTTTTTCAGCAGGTTGAATCCATTTATGCATTCAAAAATTCAATTTAAACAACAGAAAATAGCAACTTTGTCCAAATTTACATCGCCGGATTCCAACCAAAAAACCCAAAAGATATTTGTATGTGATTTACACTACATCGCAAATTCATCACGTAGTCCTGATGTATATTTGTTCATATGATGTGTTCAAAACAAAGTTTTCAAGATACCAGACATCGTCGAAAGGTATGGAAGAAAGCGCATGGAACACTTAATTATTTAAAGTAAAAAGGTCATGCCCCAACTGGGCACCAGAGGGCCTCCATATTATTGATAGTCAAAAACATTATGAATGTGGGAGACATCATGGAAGAATGTGTCGATGATTATTTGTACGTTCTAAAACTATTCTCTTTAAATATTGCCAACCAGCTTCTCTTACCACTGATTGCCTTGTTGAAGACTTGGATGAAATCAACGAAATGATTGGAGTACACTGCATTCTCACCGTGAATCCTGTTCACTAAGAATGAAACATAAAATTACGAGTTAAAACCTACTTTCAGATACAAAACAGATACAGAAGGATCTGGTATTATTCACCAGCTCTATATGGATCTGGTATTATAAAGTAGTGAACTGGATTTAAAGGAAAAGAAAGCAAACTGTGATGAATTTTATATCAATTTTATATCAATTTGGGAGATATCAACCTTCATTATTGTGAAACTTCAAAACAGTTACTAAGAATATTTTGGAAATATATGGGCTACGTCATCTCTGTATCCTTCATTAGAGGAATTGGTCCCTATACCAGCAAATTTGCACAAGACAAAACTCAGTAAGTTTATGGCTGAGGAAAAGCACTTGGAAAGTGGAAGCTGATGTATCCAAAATAGATGCCGACATTATTGAGAATATGAAGGCTGCAAAGTCTTTAGAAGCAGAAAGTCAAGGAGTGAATATTTTTATTGAAGATTGTACGTGTTATTGTTGGGATCTCGCACAGCATGAATATTTGATTGATAATTTTTTATTGGAATTTAGTAAAACAGATAGTGAAATTACCATTTTCTCTTGGTTAAATTGTATTTTTGAATGCATAAAGAAGCTGTTGAGAGTAGAGATGTCTTATCCCCTAGCAATTTGACCCGTAGAGTCTACTAAGGTATACATACCCTACCCTACCTTACCCTACCCTACTCCCTCTGGATTTGAACTTGTGAACTTTTAAGAGATTCTTAACCATTAGGCCCACTAAGACTATATATCATTGGTATTTAATCTTTATTATTTAAAAAAAAAAATCATTTTAACTTTTATTTCCTTAACTATTTATTAATAACATATTTTAAAAGGAAAAAAATGTTCAGAAGGTTCATTTCATTATGTTAAATAATCTTTAGGGTTACAAAAGGTTCATTTCATTATGTTAGGTAATCTTTAGGGTTTTGTAAATACTTAAGTATTTAATTTAGTTTATTTAATTTTTCTTTTTAAGTTTTGTATTTTATTTAATTTATAGTTTTGTATTTTATTTAATTTATATTTCACTTACATAGAAGCACAAAGCATTAAAACATATAAAAAATAAATATTGTAAAAGTATAAATAAGATATTCATGCTTTATATTTTTAAGTTTTGGAGTCTAATGTGTTTTTCTTGTAGGGTTTAATGTAGAAATTTTGTTGATTGTGTTATTTAGATTTACCATAGCAATTTGGATTTTTTTGCATGCTTGTTTCACCATAGGTGATGTTGTACCATCGCCACCCAACCTTAGGCACCTACTTCTGCCACTCCCGAGCATAACATATACATCCTAGGAAACCTTTCTACATAAGGGGAGAAAATCCAACAACCTTCTTATAGAGAATATCCTTTCCAAGACAAAAATAACCAAGAACAAGCTCTATCCACTAGAGCAAACTAACAAGAAAGAATCTAGCAAGAAAATCCAGCACACCCTAGCCAGAGCGCTAGGGTGTTTATCCTCCACTAGCGTACCACCAACAATATTGCAGCAAACCCTAGTTAGAGAACTAGGGTAGTTGGCCTTCACCAACGTATCACCAAGAGATTAGATAAACCCCAACCAGACTTGTGTCATCCTTCCTATTGCAGTTACAGTTGCAATTGCAACTCTCTCCACCAAACTTGTGCTATAAGAGTGAGAGAGTGTGTCAAATGAGGAAGGTTTCACCCTTATTTATACTAATCTGACCAGTGACTTTTCTAACAGGGCCGACCTAACTTTCTGGAAAAATATAATTTATGTTTATCTTTTTCTTCTAGAGCAGACTTTACTTTTGGAGCATTATAATTCTTCTTTATTATTTTTTGTGAGTCCGATTGGGATCTTCTTGAGTTCTTCGCATCTTTATCTATAAAAAAGGTTATCTTAGAGGTGAATACCTCCCGCGGCTACCAGAAACATCAACGCTCCCTCTTAGCCAGGGAGGTATTATCCATGATGTTTTTCCTCTGGTCCTCATAACATTGCAGGCTATGTCATGGTCCTCTAACCATGCCATGGTCACGCAGACCATGCAACTGGTAGCATCATCACGTCGCACATGGCTACACCCAATGTGGACCTTTTATAGAGCCTCATCACCACTAGAATAAACTAGGACCTACACGCCCATAGTTTCCAATACATTATGAAGACTGGCCATAGTTACAATTTCAACACTGCCTCTTAACTAGGGAGGTATTCATAACAGCCAGTTAATCATAGTACCTTATTTTTCCAATACATTATGAAGACCAACCATAGTTACAATTTAAACACTCCCTCTTAACTAGGGAGGTATCCATAACAACCAGTTAATATGTACTCAAGTTGACAAATCTATCTAGTGAAAGATTACATCAAAATATCATTGTCTGCATAACCTCCAGCAACTTGTCATAACACATGACATATAATCACCGTCTGCATCATCTCATGGAGTAACCCTCCATCTCACATAGCCATACTCAAGGTGAGTAACCAGGCATGATGTTAAATAAGTTAAGTGTTAAACCCTACGTAATGTGTAGTTGTCACACACTCAACAGAGTGACTAGTGACCATTAGGACCATTCTTCTAACCATATGAATCATATATTAACTCTCTGGCATATGCATCACGAAAGAATAACCGTCCTCACATATGATGAAAGCCACGTCATGGGTTGTTGAGACCATTTTTCTAACCATATGAATCATAGAGTAACCCTCTATCATATGGATCACAGAGTAACACTCCATAGAAGAAAACACATCTCCACAGATGCTGAAATCCACACCATGGGATACAAGGAACATTCTTCCTAATCTGGTCACTATCCATGACACAAGAAGAATGATTGTCCTAGACCATTTTCCCTAATCTGGTCACTATCTGTGACAGAGGGACAATACTGTCCTGGACCATTTTCCCTAATCTGGTCACTATCTGTGACACAGGGAAAATTATTGTCCTATACCAATCTCCCTAATATGATCACTACTTGTGACACAGGAAGACTAACCATTCTTTCTGACTGGGCAATGCCCCGGGAAAATGATTGTCCTAGACCATATTCATGTAGAAAATGATTTTCCATGGTACATCAACAATCTGTCAAACCTGGACCATTCTCCACTACGAGAATGTCCACCAGCAATCTGCACATCCTAGACTAACTGTCTACTAGCGCACTGACTATGCTTGATGCCAATCATCAGCACTCCCTCTCGCCCAAGGGAGCAATCTCCACGAGCCCTAACTTTTCCCAAAAGTGTACAAACTTCGTCCTTGACAAAGGCTTCGTAAAAATGTCAGTTGTCTTCTCATCGGTGGGATGTACTCGAGATTCACTTCTCCCTTCTTGACTCTGTCACAGAGATGGTATTATTTGATCTCAATGTGCTTCAACCTATCATGGAACATCAGGTTCTCTGAAATACTCACTCAACTTTGATTATCACAATATACCACGATCGAATTCATCACGTGATCAAATAGTCCAGAAACCAGCTTATAGAACCACACTGCTTCCGTACAAGCCTCACAAGTTGCAATATACTATGCCTCTACAGTGTTGAGTGCGACAAACTTCTGCTTCCTGCTAGTCCAAGATATCATAGCAGAGCCCAAACTGAAGCATACACCTGAACTTCTCTTTATGTCAGCTGCACTCCCTGCCAAATCAGAATTTGTATATCCATGTAGTTGTACATCACTTTTTGAGACATATTTCAAACCATAGTTCAAAGTTCCACATAGACACCTCAAAATATGCTTTGCATCTATCCAATTCTCATGTCTTGGTTCCACCTGGAACTAGCTCATTGTATTCATAGCAAAGCATATGTCTAGCCTAGTATTTACCAAATACATCAGTGAGCCAATAAACTACCGGTACATGGATGCATCTACTGGCGTGGAATCTGAGTCTCTCAACATCTTCAGGTTTGTCACCATGGGAGCGGCCATGGATTTGCAATCCATCATCCCAAATATCTGAAGGATCTTCACAGCATACTTCCCTTAACCAAGGAAGATTTCTCTGGGCTTTTGTCATACTTCTAATCCCAAGTAATAGTGCATAAGACCAAGATCCTTCATATCAAATTCAGAGGCTAGCTCCCTCTTACACTTAAGGATGAGAGGCTATGCACCTGTCAGAAACAAGTCATCAACATATAGTAGTAAACTCACAGGTGCATCATTCACAACCTTGAAGTTAAGTTTTGGGTCTGCATAACTCTTGGAGAATCGAAGTCTTGTCAAATAATTGTCGATCTACACATACCAAGCTCTTGGAGCTTTCTTGAGTCCATAAAAGGCCTTCTTTAATCTGCAAACATGAGACTTTCTAGATTGAACCTCAAAACCTTGAGGTTGCTCGATATACACTTCTTCTTCAATTACTCCATTCAGAAAAGATGTCTTCAATTACTCCATTTAGTGAAGAATCCATCCCATAGAGGCTACAAGAGAGATAATGGATCTAATAGAAGTGTATCTGGCAACAAGAGCAAACGTCTCATCATAGTCTTCTCCCACTTTTTAGGAGAAACATCTAACCACGAACCTCGCCTTGTTCTTCTCGATGCTCCTGTTAGTTGCATGTGATATCCTCTAGATATCATGAAGGCTACCTCTTCCTCAAAGGAAACATCCCTACTCACCTAAATCTCTCTTTGACCTAGGATGTAGATCTGATATGCCTTTGACTATTTACGGTACCCAACAAATGTACCCTTCATGTCTAAAAGGTCTAATTTCATCCTTTTCTCCTTGGGTACGTGAATGTAAACAGGACACCCAGATATCATGAAGTGCCCAACCTGTCATTATAACCAACCTATCGCAGTCACTGCCACTATCTCATCCATGAGACTAGATCCACTCAAGAAAGAAACTGTCATAGGCCCACACAAATCTGAATGCACAAAGTCCAAGATCCCCTTCGATCTGTTATCACTACTCGGAAAAGATCCCTTGGCATTCATGCCAACAGCACAACCTCTGCAAATTGCATCATGCTCAACACGAAGTTGTGGAAGCCCCGTCACCATCTTCCCTAGAATGGGAAGATCTCTATAATGAAAATGAGAAAGTCTCTTATGCCATAACTCATTCAGACTGATAAAATCAGGCACCAGGGCTTGAACTGGTCGAACTGTCAATCTGTACAAACTCCTTCTCTGGTCATACTGTTTCATGTCTCAAACTAGAGACTATCTAATAAGTTCACTTCTACAACTGTCACTATAGCTCCCTCTTAGAGATATCACTAGTGTCTTCCCTCCTTCTCGGAACAAGAAACAAGAACAACAACATTTCCATGGCAACCTCCATGGAATTTAACAAGATAACCGCCCAAAACAGACATCAAATCAAGAATATCTCCTTGAGGGGAGAT
This sequence comes from Picea engelmannii, assembly GCA_009831015.1. NCBI lineage: Eukaryota > Viridiplantae > Streptophyta > Pinopsida > Pinales > Pinaceae > Picea > Picea engelmannii. The sequence continues at coordinate 46,415 of ML778949.1, forward strand.
CAATAAGTGCATCTCTAATATTTAAGCGGTTAGTATAATGATCATAGCTTCAATATATCAAGATGCAACATACGATCACAGTAATGCCATAACAGCTAGAGACATATCAAAACAATCAAACCTAGAGTGTGTGTTGTTTCTCTAGATGTGTTGGATCTGAGATCCCTCTGGATCTACGATTTATGCTTGGAAAATAGATCCATTCTCTTGCAATGATCTAGGTGGATATCGGTGTCCACCCACTTTTTTCGACTGGCTCAAAACAGTTTTCTGGCAATTTTGGCAATTTACTATTTTTAGTTGTTTTTAACTTAAGGAGCCATTTTGAGGGCCTAAATGAAGGTTTTTCGGGATTGAGCTTCTCAATGATAGATGAAGGCATTATTGAGCCCCCAAAATGAATCTCCTTGATGATACCTTTCCAACGGGCTATCATACACATAAAACGGAGATCATATGCAAAAGTTACGACCCCGGGAAGTTGATGTACTAACTTACCCAAACGGGGCCCACATGACTTTTGGCACTTCATCTCCTAGAGTTAGGTTTTTCCATGTCTAGGGTTTTTGGAATTCCTGTTTATTGTAAAAAGGCCTCCAGAGCCTCATTGTAATCATCTTCTGGTGAATTAGCACAGTCGTCACATCTCTTCTCAAAGATAAGTCGCCACCATTCCAGCAAGCTTGTTTCCGCTGCATTTTACAGTTTCAATTTATTTCCTTATTGAATAGAAAACCAGTTTTACTATATCTTTGTTATTTTGTGTTAAGTACCTATTAATAATATGTATTCATTTTGGTCCGCTCATAAAATCCGGATCAATTGATCCAGGTGGATATCGGTGGCCACCCACCTTTTCCAACTAGCTCAAAACAGTTTTCTGACAATTTTGGCAATTTACTATTTTTAGTATTTTTTAACTTCCGGGGCCATTTTGAGGGCCTAAATGAAGGTTTTTCGGGATCGCGCTTCTCAATGATAGCCGAAGGAATAATTAATCCCCCAAAATGAATCTCCTCGATGATACCTTTCCAACAAGCTATCATCCAAAAACCTAACCCTAAGAGATGAAGAGCCAAAAGTCATGTGGGCCCCGTTTGGGTAAGTTAGTACATTAGAGTATTTTCTGGACATCTCATCACTCGGTGTTGCTTATCGATATGTTGTTAAAATAAAGAAGAAATTTAAGCACCAGAACAAACGGGATTTCAAGTCTGCAAATCTGCAACAACCAAAGTATGACAAAGACGGACCTAACAAACAGTCTCCCGAAAACCAGTCCAAGCCATAGGAAAAAAAGGGTCATAGGAAGACAAAGAAGGACACCCGAAAATGGTGTGATTTCCACACAAGCCCCTGGCACAACACTGATGAATGTCGCTCAAAATAGTCATTGGTGGCCGAGATCAAAGACAAGGAGCCGAACCCTGATTCAGAATCTGATTTTGAAAATACTAGTAAAGGACAGATCATTGACGTGGACCCCAATACTATTGTCGCGACCGCAATAATTCAACCAGAAGAACCAACAGATCCTGAAGAGGGGGAGTGCCTTTTTCATTCACAGATGTGGGTGAAAGGGACCCCACTGCATTTTATTGTTGATAGCAGAAGCCAGAAGAACCTCATCTTAGCAGAGGTCGTCAAACAGTTGGGATTGTCGACAACACAACACCCGAAGCCATACAACATCGGGTGGCTTTGCCAAGGACGAGATCTCCATGTCATCCAGCAATGTTGATTGTCATATAGAATCCATCCCTTAAAGGATGAGGTATTATGTAATGTTGCCCCACTGGATGTTTGTGATGTTCTCTTGGGCCAGCCATATATGTGGAAGTGCCATGCTATTTATGAGTCTCGACCCCGTAGTGTCATTGTTTCTCTGGGGGGTCATCTCTACAGAATACCAGAGGTAGTTCTAACTGTTGTTCCACCTAAAAAGTGTCGCAAGGTAGTATCTCATACTGCAAAATTTAGCTTCTTCACAATCTGTTCAAAAAGAGAATAGAAGGACACTGCAACCACTACAGCCTCGCCCCAAGCACCTTCTATCCAACAGAAGTAGGTCGACAAGGCTGCAGCAAAGCACAAATATTCCTTCTGCACACCGTCCTCTCATGTAGCTCGACTTGTTTAACAGCCTCAACCTCAACAGAATCGTGATAGACTTCCACAAACTGAGCAGCTTGACGTCTCCAGCAAGGCAAGCAGCTCACCAAGATGCAGATTCAGCAAATGCTTTTCCCTCTCCCCTGGGAACTCAACGCAATGGATACCATTGCTTCCTAAGGAGGGAGGATTGATCCAGGTGGATATCGGTGGCCACCCAATTTTTTCGACTGGCTCAAAACAATTTTCTGGCAATTTTGGCAATTTACTATTTTTAGTTGTTTTTAACTTTCGGGGCCATTTTGAGGTCCTAAATCAAGGTTTTTCAGGATAGAGATTCTCAATGATAGCTGAAGGCATTATTGAGCCCCCAAAATGAATATCCTCGACGATACCTTTCCAATGGGCTATCATACTCCTAAAACGGAGATCGTATGCAAAAGTTACGACCCCGGGAAGTTGATGTACTAACTTACCCAAACGACGCCCACATTACTTTTGGCACTTCATCTCTTAGGGTTAGGTTTTTGGATGTCTAGGGTTTTTGGCATTCATTTTTATTTTAAAAATCCCTTCAGAGCCTCATTGTAATCATCTTCTTGTGAATGCGAGTAGCCATCACATCTCTTCTTAGAGATAAGATGCCACCATTCTAGCGAATCTTTCACCCTGTATTTTTACAGTCTCTATACATTTATTTCATACATAGAAATAATGTATTACTGTATAGATGTGTTTATGGTTGCATCTCTGATACATTTATGTTATACTATTGAATATCTGTGATATCTCTCTGCATTTCGTTATTATATCTCCGCTCTCATTTCGTGCCGAAAATAATCTGGATCATGCAAACACCCTCGAGATATTGATAGAGTTTAAACATATATAAGTACATACCTCTAGTAACAATAGCAAGTGGTGGAAAGAAGTGGCACCATCAGTAGCGGCAAGCAACGACCAACCCTAAAACTTCAAAGTGCTCCAACTTGCAGTCTGAAGGTAGATGATGATGTGTTAGGGTAGGGTGCACCTGTTCGTGAAAGAATTAGGCCAAATGACCTAGGGAAAGTTGCTCAATGAGTTTGAAAAAATAAACTATGCAGCAGTAAGGTATTGTAGCGGCAAGGTAAATCTCATGATCTTCCTTCTAGTGATTAGATTGTTCTGAAGGAAACCGGGCTATGATGCCATGTTGAAATTTTGTTGATTACATTATCATTAGATTTACCATAGCAATTTGAACTTCTTTTGCATGTTGGATTCACCATAGGCAATATTATACAATCGCCACCCAACCATAGGCACCTACTCGTGCCATCCCCAAGCATAACATACACATCCTAGGAAACCCTTCTACATAAGGGGAGAAAACCCAACAACCTTCTTATAGAGAATATCCTTTCCAAGACAAAAATAACCAAGAACAAGCTCTATTCACTAGAGCAAACCAACAAGAAATAATCCAGCTACAAGATGCAGTACACCCTAGCCAGAGTGATAGGGTGTCTAGCCTCCACTAGCATACCACCAACAATACTGCAGCAAACCCTAGCTAGAGCGTTAGGGTAGATGGTCTTCACCAACGTATCACCAAGATATAAGATAAACCCCAACCAGACTTGCGTCATCCATCCTATTGCAGTTATAGTTGTAGTTGCATCTCTCTCGACCAAACTTTAGCTATAAGAGTGAGAGAGTGTCTCAAATGAGGAAGGCAACACCCTTATTTATACTAATCTATCGAGTGACTTTTCTGGCAAGGCCGACCTGACTTTCTGGAAAAATATAATTTTTGTTTATCTTTTTCTTCTGGAGCCAAATTTACTTATGGAGCATTATAATTCTTCTTTATTATTTTATGTGAGGTTGACTAGGATCCTCTTGAGTTTTTGGCATATTTATCCTTAAGAAAGGTTATCTCGGAGGTGAATACCTCCCACAAAAACATCAACACTTAAAACTTAGGGTAACATTCCCGCCTCTTCCAGTCTAGTGTCACTAGAGTTTGTGATGTTGGTGTTGAAAATTTCTATCTTCGACATCAACACACTTCAACTAACCCTAAGGGCTATTTTTTAATTGATTTACAATCACCCATTGATGTTTTCCAACAAATTCTAACATACAAAGAAGATTCATCCAAACATTTGATTGACATTAGATTACAAATGGGTTGCGACTATATGTTGGAGTGTCAAAGGTTAATTCATTACTTTATAAGTAGTTGTGTCATTTTACTTACCTTATTTTATAGTTAATGGAACAACAAGAAACCTTTAATTATATCTATGCTTTGTCATGGCGTATAAAACTGGTAAGAAACAAAGTATGGAGTGGAGCCAACAAAAGATATCTTGAGAGATGGCACTCCCACGTAATCTATAGTTTGAGTAAAATGACAATTGCCAACCACTAATCCTATGTCCTCTCCAAGTCTCCTTTCAGATCTTATTCCACTAGAATATGAGCTATATATCTCCCCTCCATCCTTAAGAAACTATCATTTGCTTCAACGTATGTTCCTAAAGTATTCCCAATGGCTTTGGACACATACATTGACCAAATTTTAACAACAAATCTAGTAACTTAACCCATGCTTCTTGTGTAGTGTATTTGCTTATTCAAGGGTCAAAGCATGTGGTCCAATGCTTCGAGGTTAGTGTTGTAGACCCCCAAAGTCATGGCAAGTCCAAAATAGCATCTTCCTTTGACCTAAATATGAAAGCTAACTAGCTCGTAGTCAGAAGGTGAAACTCGTGAGTATAGCCTAGAAGGGTTTTCCATTCTTTGTCTACCCATTCTCCCAGTTCCTTTCTAGAAGGTTATCACCTATAGAATCTTCTTATAAGTGATTTATTTTCCATAATTGTCACTTGGTTCAATTGCATATCTCCCCCCAAAACCAAGTAAATTCTTGGTTTCTTCAACTTGATGCATTTGCAAAAATTCCTTCCTGTATTTTCCCTCGGGGAAAAACACTTATTCTTTACAATACCCTCTGTAGTTTTGTGCAGGTTTCCAACATGGTTAATGCCTAACCCTTCCATTCCTACCAAATCCTCTTTTTGGGCAACGTCTTCACCAATATTTCCTTTCCAATCCCTATTTTCTTGGAATATAGAGTTGAGGAACAACAAAAAAACTCAATGTAATAAACCCCCCTTGTAAAACTACTTTAGTCCTTATTTTCGAGGATACTGATTTGATTTCCTAGCCTTAGAATGTGATTTTGAGACAATAGAATCTACAGGCTTCTAATGCTCCATTCCAAGGGACTCCTTAACTACATACATGATGGGATTAACACCACTATCAATTCCATTATTAATGATTGTCCTTCCCTCGACAATCCATGTGGGTTTTGGTTAATAATTTTTACCTTGTCATTCTCCAACAACATACCCCTTTGGTCCCCCCCCCCACCATAGACTTCCCCCATAAATATATCATCTCTTGGACCAATTGTGAAAATGGAGCATCCCACCTAGGAAGTAGTTATTCTAAATAATCGACAATATCCTCCTCCATATTCTAAAACCCTCTCAAATAACCATAAAATGTCTTGTATTCTTATTAATAGTTAATATGTGTTTCCCAAGGAAAACCTCGTAAGAAAATCTAAGGGATGTTCCCACATTCATGAATGTCATCCCAAGTAAATCTGTCAACATATTCTATTATGCCTGACCGAGGGGGACTCTAATAGAATACCTATTGGCACAAAACTAGCCAAATGTCCAACAACATTGGCAACAATTGGTTGAGATAATTCCTTGGGATTCATTAATAGTTAATATTATTAGTAAAAAAAAACATTTTATTGAAAACAAATCTTATGAGGCTTTCTTCTAAATGTGACATTTATTTACTTTTGACACATTCAATTAGCTCAAATATGATGTAATATCCCTAGATATACTAGGTTGGAATATTATGTTCCTTTGTGATATAAGTGTTCTTTATGACCTAAATTGATTGACAATTTTTTACAAACAGTTTGCATGTATTCTACTAATAGACATTTTGTCAAACACATTGCATGCAATACAAATACACCAGAAATAGAAGAGACAATATGTGGTATTTCATTATGAATGCAATCTAGAACAAACTAAGAATAAGTCTCTACTGGCTACTATAGCAGCTACAACACATCCATGAAAACACACAATATCAAGCCAAAAACCTGGAATCATGCCATGGCCTCCCCAATAAATGAGATCAAACCCTCTAAGTGTCAAAACCTCTCCAATCAAATCGCCACAACCAAAAATTGAAGTCAAATCACAGGATGAAGCTCCAATGAAGATCCAGGATGGGTCCTTCTCCTTGTCTAGTTAGAGTGGACATTGCACCACCGAAACTAAACTACAATGGAAGGGTTTTGCCAAAACCCTAATGAAAACCTTGGCTCCAAGAGCATTCCAAAGAGAACAATCCAAAACATAATCCCCAAGTGAAGTGTTACCCCTCCTTTTATTCTTCTTCCATCCCCTTCTAGAACTTTCCATTTTTTACCAAATCAAACATTGCCCTTATTCCCCTTTTAATTTTCACTTTAAGATTAAAAGTCATTTTTCCTAATGTTTAAGTAACTATTAATCTAAAATTTACTTTATTGCCTTTTTACTTAATGTCACTTTAGAAATATAACATCTCCCAACTAGGTGACATCAAATAAACCCCCCTAACTCCCTCTTTTCTTCACTGACAAGCCTTGGAAGTCATCTCCAACTGCAGAACAAGGAAATTAAAAAATGAGGACATGAAAGTCCTCCCTTCCCAAAGATTGCTTGTCCTCAAGAAATGTTATCACACCCATAGGAACAACAAACTGAACCAAACTGAAACTAATAATGATCCATAGGTCCCAAACCAATCTAAAAGATGTCGAGCACCTATTGTCATGTAATGTACTAACACAAGGAGCCTCTTGAAGGCCATTGATCAATAGAGCAATCATATATGTGATGACTCAGTCTACCCTTCAAAGAATATCCCACCTTGGAAACCAATCCACTACTCCATATGAATAGGCTCCTAAACGTAATAGTTGGCTCTCCCATCTGTACCAACTGCCAAATTGTCAACCCATAAAATCCCAGGGTCCCATGTTATCACCAGAAAGGACCCATCATGTTGGCATTGTACCACTCTGATCATAAATATTTGATCCTCCTTCCTAGACTACATCCTCCACTCCTACAACCACAAGTTGTAATGCCTCAAATAATCGTCCAAGCTATTGAGGATCATATCCTGCTAATGAATCTCAGTGAAGTCAACCAAACCAACTCTAAAATTAGACATCCCGGAGAAAGTCTATGTGGTCACAAAATGATAGGGCATCAATGACACCTAATCTCCAAGTATCAAAAGGGAAATCCCTAATACTCCAACACACCTAGCCTACTGCAATCATCTAGGCATCGTCCGAAAAATCCCTTAACACATCGTCCGCAAATTCCCTCCATGGGAACCTCTCTCAGACTGGCCTATAAGTGGTAAAATCACCAGGGTACTAAACTAACATGTATGATGTGAAGCACCCTATATGATCCAGGTGGATATTGGTGGCCACCCACCTGTTCCAATTGGCTCCTTTTGCCATTTTTTTGTTCAGCACGTTCTTATGTACTTCTTTGTTCAGCACGTTCTTTTGGAGCCCTACACATCTTCGAGGTGGATCCTGGTGGCCTCCACCTAATCCAACTAGATTATTTTGTATGTTTACATGTTAGCACATCTTGTTGTACTTCCAGGGTCGTTTTGGGGCCCTAAAAAGTGTTATTTTGGCTCGCCATAGTCAAACTGTAGACGGAGTCAGACTTTGACGGTGTAATGCGTATTTCTCGAAAATACCTTTCCAATGGGCTATCACGCAGCTAAAACGGAGATCGTATGCAAAAGTTACGACCCTGGGAATTTAATGTACTTTACTCAAATGGGGCCCACATGACTTTTGGCGTTTCATCTCCTAGGGTTAGGTTTTTGGATGTCTAGGATTTTGGCATTCTTGTTTAACATAAAAAGGTCTTTAGAGCCTCATTGTAATCACCTTCTTGCGAATGAGCGTAGCCATCACATCTCTCCTCAAGGATAAAGTTGCCACCATTCTAGCGAGTCTTGCATTCTGTATTTTTACAGTCTCTTTACAATTATTTCATTAATAGAAATCAAGTATTGTTGTATTTCTCTATTTCTGGCAATTTTCATGAGTATTTCATTGTAATATCTCTGCTTTCATTTCATTCCGAAAATAATCTGGATCAGTGGTATCAGAGTAGACTGCTCTTGATTGTTTTCAGTGCATGTCCCCGATGAGGTCCGAGTATATCCAGTTGGGTCTCGAGCTTATCTCTCTTGAGGACAATCAGTCTCGCATGCCCAAGAAACCCTCGATGGTGGCAGAAAAGAAAAACGGTGGAGCAGAATATTCTATTAACATGTTGCTTGAGCAAGCTCTCGCGCGACATAGGGACGAAATGATGGAGAATTTTGCACACATCCTTCAACGCCTACCGATAGAAACATGTGCATCTTCATCAAGCTACCATTTTGGAGGAACCTCTCCCTTCAAGGTATAAGTTAATTTTGATATTCCCATATTTGAAGGTCAGATAGATGTGGATGCCCTAGAAAAATGGTTAAATCTATTAAAAGGTTATTTCTCTGTTCAAAAAATTTCTGACACATAAAAGATCACCTTCACACTCCTCAAGGCTCTTCCCCATGTCAAACATTGGTGGGAAACTTACTGGGAGAAACGTTCCACAAAGGAATCTGGAATATATGGGGCCAAGCCCACTTGGGATTTTTTTGTGGATGCAGTCAAAGAAAAATACTATCTTGTTGATAACTATGAAGACCAGTACATGAGATGGACCACACTGCCACAAGAGAAGATCCAAACAGTGTCGGAGTTCACAAATAATCTCCATACCTTGCGCACCAAGCTGGGTATCAAAGACTCAGAGTGGCATCTGGTTCTAAAATACTGTGGGGCTCTGCATAAGTACATCCAAACTGAAATGGATTTCATAAACATCTCATCATTGGGAGTTGCCTATCGATATGATGTCGAAATCAAGCAAAAATTTAGGCACCAGAACAAATGGGAATTTGGGTCTGCAAATATGCAACAACCAAAGCATGGTAAAGACAACCCTAACCAACATCATCTAGACAACCAATCCAAGACACAGGACAAAAAGGATAAAGTAAAGACGAAGAATGACACTGGGAAGTGGTGTGACTTCCACAAAATCCCCTGGCACAACACCGATGAAAGTCGCTCGAAACAGTCATTGGAGGTTGAGGTCAAGGACACGGAGTCAAACCCTGATTTGGAATCCGATCCATAAAATATTGAAAACAGACAGATCATCGACGTAGACCCCACTTCCACTATCGCGACCACAACAATTCAACTAGAAGAATCAGTAGATCCTAAAGAGGGGGAGCGCCTCTTCCATTCACAAATGTGGGTGAAGGGGACCCCGTTGCATTCCATTGTTGATAATGGAAGCCAAAAGAACCTCATCTTAGCTAAGGCTGTCAAATAGTTGGGGTTGTTGACAACACCACACCCGCAACCATACAACATCGGGTGGCTTCACCAAGGACGAGATCTTCATGTCAACCAAGAATGTCTCTTGTCCTATGACATCCAACCATTCAAGGATGAGGTAGTGTGTGATGTTTCCCCTATTGATGTTTGTGATGAGGTTTTGGGCCAACCATATATGTGGAGACGTCATGTTGTCTATGATTCTAGACCCCGTAGTTTCATTATTAATCTAGGAGGTCAGCTCTATCGGATATCAAAGGTAGTTCGAACTACTACTCCACCAAAAGAGTGTCGCAAGGTAATCTCTCATACTGCAAAATTCATTCTCTTCACGATCTTCTCAAAGGATGCACAGAAGACTGCTACAAGAATTGCAGCCTCAAAACCTTCTATCTGGAAAAAACAGATTGTTAAAGAGAAAGAAGATATTGTTTCTTCACCTACAATGGTGCCTACACAATGCCCCGTCAAACCCAGAAACAACAGTTTGGTGGAGCCTATTCAACCCCACCAGCAACTGGTTTGTGACAGTCTTCCACAGACCAAGCAACACAACTTCTCCAACAAAGCACGCAACTCACCAAGATTCAGATTCAGAACATGCTTTCCCCTCTTCCCTGGGCACTCAACGCAATGGAGACCATTGCTTCCTAAGGGGGGAGGATTGATCGAGGTGGATATTGGTGGCCACCCACTTGTTCCAACTGGCTCCTTTTGCCATTTTTTTGTTCAGCACATTCTTTTGTACTTCTTTATAATTGTGTGGTCTACACTTTTGGGGCTATCTTGATCCCTACACATCTTCGAGGTGGATATTGGTGGCCTCCCACCTAATCCAATTGGCTTATTTTGTATGTTTTCATGTTAGCACATCTTGTTGTACTTCCAGGGTCGTTTTGGGGCCCTAAACAGTGTTATTTTGGCTCGTCGTAGTCAAACTATAGACAGAGTCATATTTTGATGGCATAATGCATATTTCTCGAAAATACCTTTCCAATGGGCTATCACGCGCCTAAAACGGAGATCGTATGAAAAAATTACGACCCTGGGAAGTTAATGTAATAACTTACCCAAACGAGGCCCACGTGACTTATAGTGTTTCATCTCTTAGGGTTAGGTTTTATGATGTCTAGGGTTTTGGCATTCTTGTTTAACACAAAAAGGCCTTTGGATCCTCATTGTAATCACCTTCTTGCAAATTAGCGTAGTCGTCACATCTCTTCTCAGAGATAAAGCTGCCACCATTCTAGCGAGTCTTGCACTCTATATTTTTATAGTCTCTTTACAATTTTCATTAATAGAAATCAAGTATTGTTGTATTTCTATGTTTTTGGCAATTTTCATGAGTATTTCATTGTAATATCTTTTCTTTCATTTCGTTCCGAAAATAATCTAGATCATTATAGTCCTGACCTGCAAGGTGCTAACATAAGAATCTACCTGACTGTCTCTGATAATCCAGGCAACCAGAAGCTACACAAACTCATTCAAATCCTCAAAATACCACTCCTCCAAGAAACCAAACCTAAGCATCCCAAGAGTAAACTCTGGAAAGAGAAAATTGGCCATCTCATCTATATCAGTTTTCAAACATTGTATTCCCTCCAATCATAATTGTTTGACCACCATTCTTAGACTGCGCTCTCCTCTCCTAGAGCCCCAAAGCTAAAATCCCTAAAAGCATTGAACTCACTATCATGGATCATGTCTTGCCAAGGCATCTCAATGACATCGAAACCTACCAATCCATGGATAGACTAGATCATGGGTCTCGTGAGGGAAAATCTACCTCACCATATAGAACAAGGCTCAACAACTCCTCTCATAACATCCCCACAATGATGCATATCAATCATTGTCACAACCTTGTCGATCACCCTCGTCATCTAAATAAGTCTATCACTCCTATGAATTCCAGGGTCCCACCACCAAATTGGAAGTCCATCACTCCCAATGCCTACTGAAATCTTCGTGAACCGATCCAACAAAGTCTAGATCTCCTCTTGTGCACTCTGCGCACTAATCCTATGGTCCAAATGAAAGACCTTTGGCCTGGCCACAATGCCACTTGTCTCATCCAACTGACTCACGTGAAACTTCCATGTCCTGATGTATAAAATGAGGACATCAAATAATAGCAATAGATGCCTCTACCACTGCCTGCAATACTGGAAAGTGACTAGTGTGTTGGTCAACCCCAAGGGCATGACCAAGAAATCATAAAGAAGTCTGGAAGAAGAACTGTGACTATCCTGCTCCCTAGCCCTCATCTGATGATATCCCAGATGAATCTCAGTCATCGAGGTATATGCTACTCCTTGAGGCTCACCAATCCCCTCACCAATCATGTGTAATATCAACTCAATGGTCTGCTCAAGGACTCTATCAAAAGGTATCCCTAGAAGAAACACCCCAAAACTCCATTGTACACTACCATGTGCCAATTAAACCTCTGCATATTGTTTTCTATCACTCAATTATCTCGTACCATCATGTATCATTTAGGCGCTAAGTGATGCAGGAGCATCGCCAACTCATCAAGCGAGCCAGCACATCAAGCGGAGATCAGTTGGATAATCAAACCCAAATTTTTGAATTGCTTTGGGATTGTAGCGCAAGTCTTTAATGAACCATGTATGTAGGCGCATTTGTATATTGTATTGGACCTTGAGCCTTTAAGCTCTCGTCCTTTGGTAGATAGTCGGCATTTAATAGATTTAATGCTGGTAGATAGGATGTTTAAGTCTAGATTTGATAGTTTAGAGTTCGAGAGGGAAAACGGATATAGACACCCTCATTGTACCATTGTAACATAAGAAATAGTAGAGGAAGCATTCAGGAGAAGAGAAGAGCAAGCAGAGAATATTGTATGAAGAACACCCATGTACAGTCAATTGAGTTAATAGAAGGAAGCTTTGATTCAAGCACATGGTTTGTGTTGTTTTCTCTATGTATTGATGTTATGCTCATGAATGTTTGCTTTCTGGTTACGCATTTGCTTTGTATATGTTGTGCATGTGATTTCATGTTTCAAACTGAAGTCTAACAGGGAGAGAAAGTGAGGTTCAATTGTTTTTCTATCTGAGTCAGGAGATTCCTGCAAGGTGTGCAGTTGAATTCATCCGCAAGGAGTGCATTGATGAAGGTTCAGGTAGTCTAACTTTTGTTCTCATTCACCCAGAAGCAGATTTGAGTTGTTGAAGCCGTGCAAGGAGTGTGCAGGTTGAAGAAGAAGAAGTATCAGTTGGGAATCTGAGAAGGAAGGAGATCTAAGACTGTTGTTGCAAGAGTTGCGCAGAGTCGGAAGGATTCAACACTTGGGAAGTCGTTGAAGGATTGCCGCAAGGAGTGCGTGCAAGTCCCTCTGAAAGAATCAGAGTGGGAAAGCTCAGGAGGTTTAGCACCTTCGTGACATCGTTAAAGTAGAGCACAGGAGTTTGTGCCGTGGAGTGTTCGAGCAAGGAGTTGCAAGCGCAGGCGTTGGATAGCAAGTTCTGAGAAAGAATATTTAACCCTTCTCAAGAATCCTCAAGGAGGAGGAATCGACGGTCGGGATTCACCGAGGAAAACTGTGATTTCCCGTCAGCCGTTAGATCTCGGGAAGTTGCACAGGGTTTAAGTCCTAGCGTGCAGAGGAGGAGTCCTGGAAGAACCATCGGGATATCAGAGTCATCGGGGTTTTGAAGAGTAAGAGAATCGAGACCTTGTGGTTCTCGAAATACCGAGAAAGGATCTCAGCCGTTGATCTTGGCAGGACACGTGTCAAGGAGCCAGGGAGTCATCGGGGATTCAGTTCATCGGAGAATCGGGGTTTTCGAGGACATAGAACTCTCGCATGTTGGGATCGCGATCCATGATTTTCCGACGGGGGTTTTGAACTGCACATCGGCGAGGACGCATGGCACGAGATCCTGATGAGTCGGCATTTGGAGAGTCGGAGTTTCCAGAGGTGTAGAACCCTCGCATGTAAGAATCACGATCCGCGATTTCTCGATAGGATCAGAGTCGTCCAAACAGCAGGGACACGTGGCAAGAGATCCCGGAGAGTCGGAGTTCGGGATATCGAGGTTTCCGGAGTCGTGAAACTCCTGCACAATGAAATCACGATCTGCAATTTCCTAACACGGTCAGAGCCGTTCGATCTGAGGGGCACGTGTCCAAGGATCTGAAGGAGTCGGGGTTCGACATTTCGGGGTTTCCGCATACAACGGAACTGTTGCACTAGAAATTGCGATTTTGCGATACCCGATAGAGCGACGAGGAGGTGGTGACATGGAGGAGAGAGAGCTCACACGTGCATCGGGGATCAGCATTTTGGGATTCTCGGTGACGAGAAACTCACGACAACGGAAGTTGCGAAATTCTGAAACGCGACGGTCCCACAGCCATAACATTTCAGTGGGGGACAGGTGTCGGAAGGTCAACCCTCGAAGGGGTCAACGCCAAGTGGCATCGGGAATCGGGGATTTGCGAGGCAAGTTGCCTACGACCTCGTAAAGGTCGATTACCCGACGGAGATATTCCCGATAAGAGCAAGGAAAGCGATTGGAATACTCATCGGGATTCGGGGATTTGTGAGACCCGATCTCGTGAGTGCAGGACTCGCGATCACGCAAAGCCCAATTTCCCGATAGGATAAAAGGGAGATCATAAGGAAAGTCCCGTGGGCGTAGGAAAGTCCCGATAAGGGATTTGAAGAGCATTTCAGCTCTTCGGGCCAAAGGAAAAGAAGGTCCTGGTGGGAGCGGACGTGGCCTGGGTGGCGCGTTTGCGTCACTAAGGTATCAACCACTCTACCTGAACATGTATCCTAAAGTGTTCCCATACATGTCATGTACCTATCCACCCAATCCAGGTATGTATATGTTTCCTTGTGAGTAGGTTCACAAGGAATGGTCTCAAATATCTCCTTTGTGGACAAGCCTTGAGCCTTTAGTGGGCTCTCCAAAAGAAATGGCTTGCAATCCCCATAATGCAAATCAAGAGCATGGTAAAAACCCTCTGCATCATACCTCTTCTCAAGCACTTGCAACTCTGAATGCTCCTCATGCAAGATCGTCTCAAGAGGCTCCTCCCTTAAATCATGAGTTTCACTCATGCCCTCATGTGTCATGGCTACCAAATATGATGTAGTCTTTGTTGTTTTCAATCATGAAGAGCGTGCCAAACTCAACTGGTAACAAAGCTCCTCAACCTCCCTTTACTTCTCTTCAGCGAACTTAAGAGAAAGGTCTTTATCCATGAACAGTTGCAAGTAATCAGATTTAATCTACTCTAGTGCTTCTTTGATGATGCGTAATTAGATACTAGTGACTCTACCTACAACTCCCTTTTGTCTCTACTCCATCTAAGTTTTCCACATAAGATCTTCAATGAATCTATGAGCACCATCTTCCCTTGTCAACACTTACACAAATTGCTCCTTGATGACCAATAATTCATTCTCTAAATCATGCAATGTTATTCCATCAACATGGCATGGGTTGTCACACAAGGGACCAACTAACTCACTAGATGATATCGTGAAGTTATGGGACTCATGTGGACTAACATCCTCATACAGGATTTCACCTACCAATCCATCCCCTTCATTGTCATATTCCACGCATAGCTATGGTATAATCATGCTTGAATCATGATACATGTCATAAATAGGATAAGGTACCGAATCATGTGTAGGTGCTATCACTCTTGAACCTCCCTCATCATAAGCATCATTCACATGGAATGATGTTGGATCCTCAACATTGGTTGATTTGAACATTTCCTCATAGTTTTCAAAAGTAGGACAAGATGTTGCATCCTCATATTTTGTTGATTTGAAAACTTCATCATGTGTATACCCATCCAACATAATAGTGTCATCGGCCTCATCAGTTAGCTCCGATGGTGTATCATAGGTTGTTGTTTGGTCTCCCTCTATGCACACAACTTTAGCATGGCTAGATGCATGCTCCTCCACATGTCCTTCATGCTCAACTCTCTTCAATTTATGCCATGTGTCTTTAAAGGAATCCTCGTCCAAATCCTTGGGCCAACTTCTATAATTGAGGGTGTAATAGCCTTTAAAGGGAAAAGCTACATAGATTTGCTCACCCAATGCTAGATACTCCAAGTAGTAATGGCCAAATCTACCTAGTGTTAGCTCCCTCTTGGCTTGAATGTAATGTGAAATTGCAACCATGAGCTTCCCCTTTGTCTCAATCTTTACAATCCCACCTAGTGCAATACTCCTTTTAGCTACTTCGATAGGTTTATGTGGAATTTTTGACTCAAAGATTTTGTCAAACACTTAGTCTTCACTCTTCAAAACTCCATTACCCACTCTCTATTGTTGTTTTTATACATAAGAGTTGTTGATTGATTTGATTTATGTAGTTTCAAGGAATATTTGAGGGTTTCATGTCGCATTTCAAATTCATTTTATGTATGAAAAATATAACATCAAAGTACCAATAAAAATAACAAGAAATGCCACTAAACAACAAGAAATACCACAAAGAACCTTACGTTGCTCAGATTTGTTACAATACTAGCAAACAACTGTGTTTCAGATGAGCTCCCACAAGAGAAAATACCCACAAAAATCAGCAAATATATTCTACGGGAGGGAGGTGGTTCTATTGTGAGGAAAATCGGCCCAAACAGTTAGAAGACTTGGCCTCTTCTCGAGAGATGGTTGCCTACAATAAATATTTGGCCCTCTACCTAAATATGGACTCTTTGGCCCTCTTCGCTTAAGTTTGTTATGTTTTAAGTCTGAATTTTTAATACTAATCAGTTTGCTTATATGTAGATAGTTGCCTTGAGCTTCAAGAACATTGCTCCTTTAAAAATCCAACTTGATTTTCTCTTTGTCTTTCTTCTATGCTTAGTTATCCAATGCATGATATAACATTTCATATTGAATAGTTAAAGACTATAACTCTGATATAAGTCCTAACCAGGCTTGAAAACTTAATAAAATTTATGAGAATATATGGAGTTATCTGTAACCATAAAGATCAAAGTATTTCTTTATTTTATAAATTTCATTTTCATTAACCTTTTTTTTAACATAATATTTAAAAATACATAATATTTAAATACATAATATTTAAACAATGTAAATACCTTTCTTTTGTTTTAAGACTTTTTATGTACTTTTCTTTATTTGTTTTATCAGTTTAATCTTTGGTATTTAAAAAAAAATCATCCTTTCTTTTATCTTTTAATTTTGTTTATTTTGTTTTATTAGTTTAATCTTTGGTATTTAAAAAAAAAATCATTTTAACTTTTATTTCCTTAACTATTTATTGATAACATATTTTACCAGGAAAAAAAGGTTAGAAAAGGTTCATTTCATTATGTTAAATAATCTTTAGGGTTTTGTAAATACTTAACTATTTAATTTAGTTTATTTAATTTTTCTTTTTAAGTTTTGTACTTATTTAATTTATATTTCACTTACATAGAAACACAAAGCATTAAAACATATAAATATTGTAAAAGTATAAATAAGATATCTATGTTTTAGATTTTTAAGCCTTAGCCTCTAATGTGTTTTTTTTAGGGCTTAATGTAGAAATTTTGTTGAATGTGTTATCATTAGATTTAACATAGCAATTTGAACTTATTTTGCATGCTCGTTTCACCATAGGCGATGTTGCACCATCGCCACCCAACCATAGGAACCTACTTGAGCCACTCCCGAGCATAACATATACATCTTGGGAAACATTTCTACATAAGGGGAGAAAACCCAACAACCTTCTTATAGAGAATATCCTTTTCAAGACAAAAATAACCAAGAACAAGCTCTATCCACTAGAGCAAACCAACAATAAAGAATCCAGCAACAAGATGCAACATACCCTAGCTAGAGTGCTAGGGTGTCTATCATTCACTAGCGTACCACCAACAATACTGCAGCAAACCCTAGTTAGAGAACTAGGTTAGATGGCCTTCACCAACGTATCACCAAGAGATAAGATAAACCCCAACCAGACTTGCGCCATCCTTCCTATTCAAGTTGCAACTCTCTCCACCAAACTTGCTATAAGAGTGAGAGAGTGTGTCAAATGAGGAAGGTTTCACCCTTATTTATACTAATCTGTCCAGTGACTTTTTTGGCAGGGTCGACCTGACTTTTTGGAAAATTATAATTTATGTTTATCTTTTGCTTTTAGAGCCGACTTTACTTTTGGAGCATTATAATTCTTCTTTATTATTTTATGTGAGGTCGATTGGGATCTTCTTGAGTTCTTCGAATCTTTATCTATAAAAAAAGGTTATCTCAAGGGTGAATACCTCCCGCAGCTACCAGAAACATCAACACTCCCTCTTAGCTAGGGAGGTATTCTCCGTGATGTTTTTCCTCTGGTACTCATAGCCTCGCAGGTTGTGCCATGCTCCTCTGACCATGCCATGGTCACGCAGACCATGCTACTGGTAGCATCATCATGTCGCACATGGCTACACCCAATGTAGACCTTTTCTAGAGCCTCATCACCACTAGAATAAACTAGGACCTACATGCCCATAGGACCTTCTTTTTCCAATACATTATGAAGACCAGCCATAGTTACAATTTCAACACTCCCTCTTAACTAGGGAGGTATTCATAACAACCAGTTAATCTGTGCTCAAGTTGACAAATCTATCTAGTGAAATATTACATCAAAATGTCATTGTCTACATAACCTGCAGCAACTTGTCATAACACGTGACATATAATCATCGCCTGCATCATCTCATGGACTAACCCTCCATCTCATAGAGCCATACTCAAGTTGAGTAACCATGCATGATGCTAAATAAGTCAAGTGTTAAACCCTGCGTAACGCCTAGTTGTCACACACTCAACAGAGTGACTAGTGACCATCGGGACCATTCTTCTAACCATATGAATCATATAGTAACTCTTTATCATATGCATCATGAAAAAATAACCCTCCTCTCATATGTTGAAAGCCATGGCATGGGCTACTGAGACCATTTTTCTAACCATATGAACCATAGAGTAACCCTCTATCATAAGGATCATGGAGTAACCCTCCATAGAAAAAAAGCATGTCTCCATAGATGCCGAAAGCCACACCATGGGATACAAGTACCATTCTTCCTAATCTGGTCACTATCCATGACACAGAAATAATGACTGTCCTGGACCATTTTCCCTAATCTGGTCACTATCTGTGACACATGGAAAATGATTGTCCTAGACCATTTTCCCTAATCTGGTCACTATCTGTGACACATGATAAATGATTGTCCTGTACCAATCTCCCAAATCTGGTCACTACCTGTGACACAGGAAGACGGACCATTCTTCCTGACTGGGCAATGCCCCAGGAGAATGACTATCCTGGACCATTTTCATGTAGAAAATGATTGTCCATGGTACATTAACAATCTTTCAAACCTAGACCATTCTCCACTGCGAGAATGTCCACCAGTAATCTGCACATCCTAGACTAATCATCCACTAGCGCACTGACTATGCCTGATGCCAATCATCAACACTCCCTCTCGCCCAAGGGAGCAATCTTCACAAGCCCTAGCTTGTCCCAGAAGTGTACAAACTTCATCTTGGACAAAGGCTTCGTCAAAAATCTCAGTTGTCTTCTCATCAGTGGAGATGTACTAGAGATTCGCTTCTCCCTTCTTGACTCTGTCACAGAGATAGTAGTATTTGATATCAATGTGCTTCAACCTATCATGGAACATCGAGTTCTCTGAAATACTCATACAACTTTGATTATCACAATATATCACGGTCGAATTCAGCACTTGATCAAATAGTCCAGAAACCAACTTATAGAGCCACATTGCTTCCGTACAAGCCTCACAAGATGCAATATACTATGCCTCTGCAATGTTGAGTGCGATAAACTTATGCTTCCTACTAGTCTAAGATATCATAGCAGAGCCCAAATTGAAGCATACGCCTGAAGTGCTATTTCTGTCATCTGCACTCCCTGCCCAATCAGAATCAGTATATCCATGTAGTTGTACATCACTTTTTGAGACATATCTCAAACCATAGTTCAGTGTTCCACGTACATACCTCAGAATATTCTTTGCAGCTATCCAATATTCATGTCTTGGTTCCACCTGGAACTAGCTCATTGTATTCAGAGCAAAGGATATGTCTCGCCTAGTATTTACCAAATACATCGGTGAGCCAGTCAACTACCGGTACGTGGACGCATCTACTAGCATGGAATCTGAGTCTCTCAACTTCTTATGGTTCGTCACCATGGGAGTGGCCATGGATTTACAATTCATCATCCCAAATCTCGGAAGGATCTTCACAACATACTTCCATTGACAAAGGAATATTTCTCCGAGCTTCTGCCATACTTCTAATCCGAAGTAATAGTGCATAAGAAAAAGATCATTCATATCAAATTCAAAGGCTATCTCTCTCTTACACTGAAGAATGAGAGGCTTTTCACCTGTCAGAAACAAGTCATCAACATATAGTAGTAAACTCACAGGTGCATCATTCACAACCTTGAAGTAAAGTTTTGGGTCTGCATAACTCTTGGAGAATCCAAGTCTGGTCAAATAATTGTCGATCCGCACATACCAAGCTCTTGGAGCTTGATTGAGTCCATACAAGGCCTTCTTTAATATGAAAACATGAGACTTTCTAGAGTGAACCTCAAAACCTTGAGGTTTCTCGATATACACTTCTTCTTCAATTACTCCATTCAGAAAAGATGTCTTCACATCCATCTAGTGAAGACTCCAACCCATAGACGCTACAAGGGAAACAATGGATCTGATAGAAGTGTATCTGGAAACAAGTGTAAACTTCTCATCATAGTTTTCTTCCACTTTCTGGGAAAAACATCTAGCCACGAATCTCGCTTTGTGCTTCTCGATGCTCTTGTCAGCTGCATGTGATATCCTCTAGATCTCATGAAGGTTGCCTCCTCCTCAAAGGAAACATCCCTGCTCACCTCAATCTGTCTCTGACCTAGGATGTAGATCTGATATGCCTTATACGATTCACGATACCCAACAAATGTACCCTTCCTGTCTAAAAGTTCTAACTTCGTCCTTTTCTCCTTGTGTACGTGAATGTAAACAAGACACCCAGATATCCTGAAGTGTCTGACATGTCACTATAACCAAACTGTCACAGTCACTACCACTTTCTCATCCATGAGACCATATCCACTCAAGAAAGAAACTATCATAGGCCCACACAATTCTGAATGCACAAAGTCCAGGATCCCCTTGGATTTGCTATCACTACTCGAAAAAGATACCTTGGCATTTGTGCCAAGAGCACAACCTCTGCAAATACCATCATGCTCAACACAGAGATGTGGAAGCCCTGTTACCATCTTCCTCGGAATGGGAAGAGCTCTATAATGCAAATGAGCAAGTCTGATATGCCATAACTCATTCAGACTGATAAAATCATGCACCAAGGCCTGAACTGGTCGAACTATCAATCTGTACAAAGTCCTTCTCTGGTCAGACTGCTTCATGTCTCAAACTAAAGAATATCTAATAAGTTCCCTTTTGCAACTCTCACTATATCTCCCTCTTAGAGCTATCACTAGTCTATTGCCTCCTACCCGGAACAAGAAACAAGAACAACAACATTTCCATGGCAACCTCCATGGAATTTACCAAGATAACCTGCTCGAAACAAACAACAAAACAAGAATATCTCCTTGAGGGGAGATCAACAAGTGCATCTCTAGTATTTAAGTGGTTAGTATAATGATCATAACTTCAATAGATCAAGATGCAACATACAATCACAATAATTCCATAACAGCTACAGACATATCAAAACAATCAAACCTAGAGGGTGCGTTGTTTCTCTGGATGTGTTGGATCTGAGATCCCTCTGGATCTATGATTTATGCTTGGATAAAAGATCCCTTTTCCTGCAAACACCCTCAAGATATTGATACAGTTTACACATATATAAGTACATACCTCTCGTAGCAGCAGCAAGAAGTGGCATTATCAGTAGCGGCAAGCAACAACAAACCCTAAAACTTCAAAGTGCTCCAACTTGCAGTCTGAAGGTAGTTGATGATGTGCTAGGGTAGGGTGCACATGTTCGTGAAAGAATTAGGCCAAACGACCTAGGGAAAGGTGGTCAACGAGTTTGACAAAATAAAACTATGCAGCAGCAAGGTACTGTAGTGGCAAGGTAAATCTTATGATATTCCTTCCAATGATTAGACTGTTCTGAAGGAAACCAAGCTCTGATACCATGTTGAAATTTTGTTGATTACGTTATCATTAGATTTACCATAGCAATTTGAACTTATTTTGTATGTGTGTTTCACCATAGGCGATGTTACACCATCGCAACCCAACCATAGGCACCTACTTGTGCCACCCCCGATCCTAACATATACATCCTGGGAAACCCTTCTACATAAGGGGAGAAAACCCAGCAACCTTCTTATAGAGAATATCCTTGTAAAGACAAAATAACCAAGAACAAGCTCTATCCACTAGAGCAAACCAATAAGAAAGAATCCAGCAACAAGATGCAGCACACCCTATCTAGCATCCACTAGCATACCACCAACAATACTGCAACAAACCCCAACTATAGCACTAGGGTAGATGGCTTTCACCAACGTATCACTAAGATATAAGATAAACCCCAACCAAATTTGTGTCATCCTTCCTATTGTAGT
This sequence comes from Picea engelmannii, assembly GCA_009831015.1. NCBI lineage: Eukaryota > Viridiplantae > Streptophyta > Pinopsida > Pinales > Pinaceae > Picea > Picea engelmannii. Next base: position 68,765 of record ML778949.1, read on the forward strand.
TAGAGATGTAGTTGCAACTCTCTCCACCAAACTTGTGCTATAAGAGTGAGAGAGTGTCTCAAATGAGGAAGGCATCACCCTTATTTATACTAATCTGTCCAGTGACTTTTCTGGCAAGGCTAACTTGACTTTCTGGAAAAAATAATTTTTGTTTATTTTTTTCTTCTGGAGCCGAATTTACTTCTAGAGAATTATAATTCTTCTTTATTATTTTATGTGAGGTCGACTAGGATCTTCTTGAGTTCTTGGCATATTTATCTATAAGAAAGGTTATCTCGGAGGTGTATACCTCCCGCAGAAACATCAACACTTAAAACCTAGGGTAACATTCCCGCCTCTTCCAGTCTAGTGTCACGGGAGTTTGAGATGTTGGTGTTGAAAATTTCTAGCTTCGGCATCAACACACTTGAGCTAACCCCAAGGGATATATTTTAATTGGTTTACAATCATCCATTGATGTTTTACAACAAGTGTTAACATACAAAGAAGAGTCATTCGAACATTTGATTGGCATTGGATTACAAATGGGTTGTGAGTATATGTTGGAGTATCAAAGGTTAATTCAATAATTTATTAGTAGTTGTGTCGTTTTACTTCCCTTATTTTATAATTTTTGGAACAAAAAGAAACCTTTAATTATATCTATGCTTTGTCATGGCATATAAAACTCGTAAGAAACAAAGTATGGAGTGCAGCCAACAAAAGATATCTTGAGAGATGGCGCGAGGAATTTTTAAAAGAATGTGTATTTTTTTATGAAGCAATCGTTGTTATATTGGTACTCTTTTTTATTCATGCAATCATGTATATTATATTACAAATGAAGATATACGCATTACACTTTATATCTATGTTTGTAGATTGAACATGAAGAGGCACAATCTATTTTTTCATACCCAAGTCTCCAGACCCTTCCTTATTCACAATTTATTCATTTGATACATTGGATTTATAAACTAATAGCTTCCCTCCAGGGTCAAATGTCCTTGAATTCTTCCTTCACCACTCATTTTTAGTAAATTTGAGTAAAAAATCATTGTCCAAGTTCCCATAGATATGGTACCTAGCACAAAAAAGGGGCACTCTCGCGTAATCTATAGTTTGAGTAAAATGACAATTGCCAACCACTAATCCTATGTCCTCTCCAAGTCTCCTTTCAAATCTTATTCCACTAGAATATGAGCTATAGATCTCCCCTTCATCCTTAAGAAACTATTATTTGCTTCAATGTATGTTCCCAAAGTATTCCCAATGGCTTTGGACACATGCATTGACCAAATGTTAACAACAAATCTAGTAACTTAACCCATGTTTCTTGTGTCATTTATTTGCTTATTCAAGGGTCAAAGCATGTGTTCCAACACTTCGAGGTTACTGGTGTAGAACCCCAAAGCCATGGAAAGGCCAAAATCACTAAAGAATCTTCCTTTGACCTAAATATGAAACCTAACTAGCCTGTAGTCACAAGGTGAAACTCGTGAGTATAGCCTAGAAGGGTTTTCTATTCTTTGTCTACCCATTCTCCCAATTCCTTTCTAGAAGGTTATAACCTATAGAATCTTCTTATGAATGCTTTCTTTGCCATAACTGTCACTTGGTTCAATTGCATATCTCCCCCCAAAACCAAGTAAATTCTTGGTTTCTTCAACTTGATGCATTTGCAAAAATTCCTTCTTGTATTTTCCCTCGAGGAAAAACACTTCTTCTTTACAATACCCTCTACAGTTCTATGTAGGTTTCCAACATGGTTAATTCCTAACCCTTCCATTCCTACCAAATCCTCTTTTTGGGCAAGGTCTTCACCAATATTTCCTTTCCAATCCCTATTATCTTGGAATATAGAGTTGAGGAACAAAAAAATTGTCGATGCAATAAACCCCCCTTCTAAAACTACTTCAGTCCTTCTTTTTGAGGATACCAATTTGAGTTCTAGCCTTAGAATGTGATTTTGAGACAATAGAATCTATAAGCTTCTAATGCTCCATTCCAAGGGACTCCTTAACTACATACATGATGGGATTAACACCACTATCAATTCCATTATTAATCATTGTCCTTCCCTCCATAATCCATGTGGGTTTTGGTTAATAATGTTTACCTTATCATTCTCCAACAACATACCCCTTTGGTCCCCCCCCCCCCCCCCCCCCCCCCCNCCACCACCATAGACTTCCCCCATAAATATATCATCCCTTGGCCCGATTGTGAAAATGGAGCATCCCTCCTAGGAATTAGTCATTCTAAATAATCGACAATATCCTCCTCCATATTCTAAAACCCTCTCAAATCACCATAAAATGTCTTGTATTCTTAATAATAGTTAATATTTGCTTCCCAAGGAAAACCTCGTAAGAAAATCTAAGGGATGTTCCCACATTCATGAATGTCATCCCAAGTAAATCTATCAATATATTCTATTATGCCTAACCGAGGGGGACTCTAATAGAATACCTATTAGCACAAAACTAGGCAAATGTCCAACAGCATTAGCAACAATTGGTTGAGCTAACTCCTTGGGCTTCATTAATAGTTAATATTATTAGTGAAAAGAAACATTTTACTGTAAACAAATCTTATGAGGCTTTCTTCTAAATGTGACATTTATTTACTTTTGACACATTCAATTAGCTCAAATATGATGTAATATCCCCAGATATACTAGGTTGGGATATTAGTTCCTTTGTGATATAAGTATTCTTTATGCCCTAAACTAATTGACATTTTTTTACAAACAGTTTGCATGTATTCTGCTAATAGACATTTTGTCAAACACATTGCATGCAATACAAATACACCAGAAATAGAAGATATAATATGTGGTATTTTATTATGAATGGAATCTAGAACACAACAAGAATAAGTCTCTACTGGTTGCTATAGCAGCTACAACACATCCATGAAAACACACAATATCAAGCAAAAAACCTGGAATCATGCCATGTCCTCCTCAATAAATGAGATCAAACCCTCTAAGTGTCAAAACCTCTCCAAGAAAATCGCCACAACCCAAAACTGAAGTCAAATCACAAGATGAAGCTCCAATGCAGATCCAGGATGTATCCTTCTCCTTGTCTAGCTAGGGTGGATATTGCACCACCGAAACTAAACTACAATGGAAGGGTTTTGCCAAAACCCTAACGAAAACCTTGGCTCCAAGAGAATTCCAAAGAGAACAATCCCAAACATAATCCCCAAGTGAAGTGTTACCCCTCCTTTTATTCTTCTTCCATCCCCTGCTAGAACTTTCCATTTTTTACCAAATCAAACATGACCCTTATTCCCCTTTTAATTTTCACTTTAATATTAAAATTCACTTTTCCTAATGTTTAAGTAACTATTAATCTAAAAGTTACTTTATTTCCTTTTTACTTAATGTCACTTTAGAAATATAACATCTCCCGGCTAGGTGACATCAAATAAACCCCCCTAACTCCCTCTTTTCTTCACTGACAAGCCTCGGAAGTCATCTCCAACTGCAGAACAAGGAAACTAAAAAATGAGGACGTTACAGTCCTCCCTTCCCAAAGATTTCTTGTCCTCAAGCAATTCCATCACACCCATAGGAACAACAAACTGAACCAAAATGAAACTAATAATGATCCCTTGGTCCCAAACCAATCTAAAAGATGTGGATCACCTACTTCCATGTAATGTACTAACACAATGAGCCTCATGAAGGCCATTGATTAGTAGAGCAATAAGATATTGTGAAGATTCAATCTACCCTTGAAAGAATATCCCACCTTGGAAACTAATCTATTGCTCCATATGAATAGGCTCCTGAAAGTAACAGTTGGCTCTCCCATCTGTACCAACTGTGAAATTGTCAACCCATAAAATCCCAGGGTTCCATGCTATCACCAGAAAGGACCCATCATGTTGGCATTGTGCCACTCTGATCATAAATATTTGATCCTCCTGCCTAGACTGCATCCTCCACTCCTACAACCACAATTTGTAATGCCTCAAAGAATCGTCCCCACTATTGAGGATCATATCCTGCTAATGAATCTCAGTGAATTTGACCAAACCAACTCTAAAATCAGACATCCCAAAGAAGTATATGTGGTCACAAACTAATAGGGCATCAATGACTCCTAATCTCCAGGTATCAAAAGGGAAATCCCTAATACTCCAGCACCCTATCCTACTGCAATCATCTAGGCATAGTCTGAAAAATCTCTCAACACATCGTCTGCAAATTCCCTCCATGGGAACCTTTCTTGGACCGACCTATAAGTGGTAAAGTCACCAGGGTCCCAAACTAACATGTATGATGTGAAGCACCATATATCCATGATCTGCAAGGTGCTAACACAAGAATCCACATGATTGTCTCTGAAAATCCAGGCAACCAAAAGCTACACAAAATCAGTCAACTCCTCAAAAGACCACTCCTCCAAGCAACCAAACCTAAGCATCCCAAAAGTAAACTCCGAAAAGAAAAAATTGGCCATCTCATTTGTATCAGTTATCAAACATTGTAGTCCCTCCAATCATAATTGTTTGACCACCATGCTTAGACTGCACTCTCCTCTCCTAGACCCCCAAGCTAAAATCCCTAAAAGCACTAAACTCATTGTCCCGGATCATGTCTTTCCAAGGCATCTCAATGACGTCAAAACCTACCAATCCATGGATAGACTAGATCATGGGTATCGTGAGGGAAAATCTACCTCACCATATAGAACAAGGATCAACAAATCCTCTCACAACATCCCCACAATGATGTAGATCAATCATTGTCACAACCTAGTCGATCACCCTCATCATCTAAAGAAGTTTATCACTCCGATGAATGTTAGGTTCCCACCACCAAATTGGAATTCCATCACTCCCAATACCTACTGAAATATTCGTGAACCAATCCAACAAAGTCTAGATCTCCTCTTGTGCACTTTGTGCACTAATCATATGGTCCAAATGAAAGACCTTTGACCTGGCCACAATGCCACTTGTCTCATCCAATTGACTCAGGTGAAACTTCCATGTCTTGATGTATATATTGAGGACATCAAATAATAACAATAGATGTCGCTGCCAGTGCCTACAATACTACAAAGTGACTAGTGTGTTGGTCAACCCCAAGGGCGTGACCAAGAAATCATGAAGAAGTATGGAAGAAGACCTGTGACTATCTTGCTCCCTGGTCCTCATCTGATGATATCCCAGATGAATATCATTCATTGAGGTATATGTTTCTCCCCGAGGCTCACCCATCCCCTCACTAATCCTAGGTAACCTCAACTCAATGGTCTGCTCGAGCACTCTATTAGAAGGTCTCCGTAGAAGAAACACCCCAAAACTCCATTGTACACTACCGTGTGTCAATAAATACCTCTACATATTCCTTCCTATCACTGAATTATCTTGTACCATCATGTATCATGTAGACACTACTGTATCCACCACTCTACCTGAACCTGTATCCCAAACTGTGCCCATGCATGTCATGTACCTATCACCCAATCCAGGTACGTATATGTTTCCTTGCGAGCGGGTCCACAAGGAATGAGCTTAACTATATCCTCTGCAGACAATCCTAAGCCTTGAGCCTTTAGTCAGCTCTCCAAAAGAAATGGCTCGTGATCCCCATAATGAAAATTAGGAGTGTGGTCAAAACCCTCTGCATCATACCTCTCCTCAAGCACCTGCAACTCTGAATGCTCCTCATGCGGGATCGTCTCAATAGGCTCCTCCCTCAAATCATGAGTTCCACTCATTCCCTCATGTGTCATGGCTACCAAAGATGATGGAGTCTTTGTTGTTTTCAATCATGAAGAGTGTGCCAAACTCAGCTGGTAGTAAAGCTCCTCAACCTCCTTTTCCTTCTCTTTAGTGAACTTAAGAGATGGGTCTCTATCCATGAACAGTTGCAAGTAATCAGATTTCATCTGCTCTAGTGCTTCTTTGATGATGCGTAATTGGGTATTAGTGAATCCACCTACAACTCCCTTATGTCTCTCCTCCATCTAAGTTTTCCACATAAGATCTTCAATGAATCTATGAGCACCATCTGCCCTTGTCAACACCTGCACAAATTGCTCCTCAATGACCAATAATTGGTTCTCTGAATCATGCAATGTTATTCCATCAATATTTGTCACACAAGGGACCAACTAACTCACTAGATGATATCGTGAAGTGATGGGACTCATGTGGAATAACATCCTCATACATGATTTCACCTACCAATTCATCCCCTTCGTTGTCATCTTCCACCCATAGCTATGGTATAATCATGCTTGAATCGTCATACATGTCATAAATAGGATAAGGTATCGAATCATGCGTAGATGCTATCACACTTGAACCACCCTCATCATAAGCATCATTCACAGGGAAAGATGTTGGATCCTCAACATTGGTTGATTGGAACATTTCCTCATAGTTTTCAAAAGTAGGACAAGATGTTGGATCCTCGGCATTGGTTGATTGGAACATTTCCTCATAGTTTTCAAAAGTAGGACAAGATGTTGCATCCTCGTCTTTTGTTGATTTGAAAACTTCATCATGTGTATACCCATCCAATACACTAGTGTCATCGGCCTCATCAGTTACCTCCGATGGTGTATCATAGGTTGTTGTTTGGTCTCCCTCTATGCACACATCTTCAGCATGGCTAGATGCATGCTCCTACACATGTCCTTCATGTTCATCTCTCTTCAATTTCTACCATGTGTCTTTAAAGGAATCCTCGTCCAAATCCTTGGGCCAACTTTCATACTTGAGGGTGTAATAGCCTTTAAAGGGAAAAGATACACATATCTACTCACACAATGTTAGATACTCCAAGTAGTAATGGCTAGATCTACCTAGTGTTATCTCCCTCTTGGCTCGAATGTTATGTGAAATTGCAACCATGAGCTCCCCCTTTGTCTCCATCTTTAAAATCCCACCCACTGCAATACTCCTTTTAGCTACTGCTATAGGTTTATGTGGAATTTATGACTCGAAGATTTTGTCAAACACTTAGTCTTCACTCTTCAAAACTCCATTGCCCACTCTATATTGTTTTTGTTATACATAAGAGTTGTTGTTTGATTTGATTTATGTAGTTTCAAGGAATATTTGAGGGTTTCATGTCACATTTCAAATTCATTTTATGTATGAAAAATATAACATCTTAGTACCAATAAAAATAACAAGCAAGGCCACTAAACAGCAAGAAATACCACACACAACCTTACTTTTCTCAGATGTGTTACAATGCTAGCAAACAACTGTGTTTCAAATGAGCTCCCACAAGAGAAACTACCCACAAAAATCAACAAATATATTCCACGGGAGGGAGGTGGTTTTGTTGTGAGGAAAATCGGCCCAAATAGTTAGAAGACTCGACCTCTTCTCGGGAGATGGTTTCCCACAATAAATATTTGGCCCTCTACCTGAATATGGACTCTTTTCGGCAACAAATTGATGCAACCACAGAAGAATACACTCCCAACAATGAAGAATTTGGTTTAGCCCTGAAGGATATCGATCCAAAAGGTAAACTCGGCTCCAAATAACCATAACACAATCTTTACACTCGAGAAGACGGACATCAAGCAATCAGTTTGGCCTCTTTAAGAGACTTGATATCACTTGTAATACAAACTGACTAGCAGAAGGAAGGAACTCGCCCCCAAGAGAAATCTAGATCTGGCCAGAAGAGAACTCGACCTTGATGATAAAACTCAACCCAACAATACAAGTAACTTGGCCAGCAAGATAACCACAACCTCCTCAACAAGATAACTCGGTCTTCACTCCAACCAAACAACCCTTTCAATATCAACCTGTCCTGCACAAAAATGGAGTTGTCCCCCTCTAGGAACCCATGGATCTCCTAACAGAGAACTCGGCCCTCACACATAAATTTTGGCCATGTCTGTTCAAGATATTTCGACCCAACACATTAAATATTAAATTCAAGGTAAATACAACCTCCTTCTCTCAAAAATTGTCCCAATTGTTGAGGGAAAGGTATGGATTACCTTACTCAATCATTTTTGAATCTTGCCTGGTTAGGACAAGATAGTCGGGAATGTCACCCGGGGTTTTATAGCCTCAAAATATTCTCCCAATCTGCAAGTATTAATTACTAGGATTGAGGATGATTTATTAATGAAAAGAATGTTGCAATATGAAATAAAATTTATACAAGTTTATGTGATGAACACATATTTTACGATAAAGTAAGCATGGAGATTAAAAAGCGAAAAGTAACCAAGTCACAAATACACATATATGAGACAGAATAGCAATCTGATTTTATTTCATTCTGAGATGTCAAAAGTGTTTTTCTCTTTACAAAACCCCTGTGAGGGCATGGACCAAAGTCTGATTTAGAGATCCCCGATGAACGTCGTACAAAACGACTCCGACAATAAAGTAAAACTGGAATTTATAATCTGGATTAGCTTGCCACAAACTGCTGCCATTTTGACTTTGCAAGATATCCTTCATCAACCATGAAACTTAATTCACAAACAGATAAGAATACACATACTATCAAGGATGGATCAACACCTCTAAAACAAGCGTCTGGAAATTTTGGTTCAGTATTGAACCTTACTGTCTACAATAAGACCATGTTGTCAAAAAGAGAATTAGGCTTTGAATAAACTCAGAAATGAATGAAAACTGAAACTATCTCATGCAACCAAAGAGAAAACCTTAGTCTTTCTTTCTCCTTCTATTCCCCCTTGTCTCTTCTTCTCATTCAGCTTTTATTCTTTCCAAATAAGTTGAAGTAGTTCAACTACTTTCTTTAGTTAAGTTGATTTAAATTAACTAATTAGTTTAGGAGAAATAAATAATAATAATAATATAGTTAAGGGTCTTTAATTAATAATAACTAGGTAGGTGGGACCCCTTGTGACTCCCGTCATTTCTTCCTTTCAAATCATAAAATATAACACAAAAAGGATAATCATTTTGACCATATACCACCCTTGTAGCTCCCTTAAATATCTTTCAAACTGGATATTTAAATATCAAAAATAATTTATATCATATCCAAAAAGAAATATATATGTCCACATTACCCACATTATCCACATAATATCAAAATAGAGCTTGTTGTCCAAGAATACTAAAAACCACTAAGCATTGTCTTCATCAACTGAAATCATAGAAAACATAAACTAAAAACCATATTTGCCACTTTGTGAGGCAGTTTTCTTTTTTTCACTGTTGTTTCCCTTAGACTTCTCGGAAGTAGCCCCTGGTTGATTAGACCCTTGGGGTTGTATCTCGCTGATCACATGGGACCAATCATCCTTCAAATGCATGCGAGAAGACACAGATTTTGAGGAAACATCGGAGGGAGAAGAAGGGGAGGTAGTTGTTTTTCCTTAATCTTGCACAGGTTGGGGAATATCATTTTTTAGTCTCTTACCAGCATGTGAAGATTGAACTGGGGAAATAGCACGGGCAATCTGGACATTGGGATTTACATGTGGTGGAAAAGGCAATGACGGGCTGGTTGACGATCTCTTTCCATCCATCATTTGTGGGGACTTCTGACTGCAAAGACACATGTGGAGGAACGAGAATGCCAAGGATGTGTTGAGGAGGATGGAAAGGGGGTCTTTCTTGTCGAGGATGCATTATTCCATGGCCAACCTAATTAAAGAACCCAACTTCGAATAGTTATTTCAATTCTTGAGGATCAACATAAAAATGGATAGAAAATCTAGGCCTCCTATGGCCTCGATTCCAATTTCCCCTGCCTCTGTTATTTCTGTCATTGCTTCCCCTACTGAAAAAATGCATCTTGTTGTAGCAGTTCATTAGTAATGAGGCTCTTAATAAACCATACATGACACTCTGCTTACATGAATAAAAAATTGGCTGAAAAATTGACACGAGATACATGCAAATCCATCCATAACAAACCATTTATTAATTTCCAAGTGAACAGGGGGTGGTGGGGTTCATGGGAAATATGGAGGGAGTGTAATTAGCGGAAAATGATAGAATGACAGGGGATCAAAATACGAATATTGTTCAGCAATTAATCAAACAATTTAACTATGTAATAAAATATCAAAATATCAGTTGACAACCCTTGCTATGTTATCCCTTTGTCGCTCTTACACAGACTTTTCCTTTTAAATTTATTTCACAGAACATGGATGCAATAAGTGAAATTAGGATTATGAGGGGAATGTAATTAGTGAAAAATGATAGAATGATAGGGATATTGTCTAGACCTTGTTCAATATGGATATTGTTCAATTGAAAATAAATCAAAACATATCTATGTCCAGACCTTCAAAGTTTAATAGTGTTTCCATTCAAATCAATAATTCAAACTGGTATTTTCTTTGACAAATTTTCTTGTTGGTTTCCAATTTATTTTACACAATAATCTGTATGCCCGGAATTATTTAATCACAGTAGCCATTGTATCCACATTATCATTATATGACAGTCATAACGAACAACATTGTAATCGCTATAAGAAACCACAATAGCCTTTGAGCCATGACCATAACATTAACTTCAATACCTAACCCTTTAAAACCAACAAGAGTATGCACAATGTTGGCAATCAACTCTTATCCATCGTTTATTTAACCATTGTTCAATATAGCCAATCTGGACATTATAACTTGTATTTGGGCCTCAAACATTTCGAACACAGGTGTCACTTTTATGCAATCAACACAATGATTGAACAAAAAATAACATTCAATACTTTGATCAGTAGCTTCAAATAAATAAGTGGGTATAGATCTCTTCCAGAATTATCAAACAAGGAACCCAACAGAATCGTTCCCAAGTAACCAAGCACGCACAGTGCTCCCATCAACTTCAACTGGAGTAAATACGATTTCAAAGTAATATTTAGGGTTTAAGACAGCAAGTGGAAAGTAAGAACAGACGATTCGACCAAAGAGTTTAGTATTTGAATGGCACAAACATCTCATTATGTAGGTGCCCTATCAAAATTTACCACAGAAAAATAACATACAATATTGCTTTTAGTTGTAAGGGTTTCAAAACAACAGACTGCAACTTCCAACAGAAAACAAATGGAGCCAACCCCTTTGACAACACTGCATAAAGAGACACCAAGTATAAACTTGTGCCCGACCAAAAACATGAATAATGCTTTCATCAACTTCTGGGTGGCATGTTTTCATACTGTGTAATGTTTACCAGGAAACGGTGAGGTGGGGTTATAGCAAGCAAGCTAACAGCGCAGGGTTTTGCCAAGACAAGGCACGAAATGTTCCAACCTTCCATCATAAAAAACCATAGAGTCGAACATGGCATGGGTATATTTAATCATAGAGACCAGTAATGTCTAGATATAGGTGGGTCATTCACAAAGCCAAGAGTTTAGGCATACTGTGATAACCAACTTCCACAGAGAGGTCAAACCCGAAAACCAAGCCATGATCAAGCAGGCTCCACTGCAATTTTTATTCAACAACCATGTGAAGGATTACACACAGCAAGAAAACTGTGACCATTTTCTTTTTTAAATGCCAACAATCCAGAACAACCATCATAAGAAACCAAGGACACAACCCCAAAAACATAGTTCAAAACGTCATAACAGCTTGAGAATCACACAGACCACAAGCAGCCAGAGCCAAAATTTGATTCAAAGGGAAGAGTAACTCTCATGAATGGAAAAATAAGAAAACCCATACCTAGAAAAGTCTACGCTAGGAGAAAACCAAGACTGTATACTTCCTTCAAGATTGAGCAAGGCAGAGCAACATCAACTACCAGAGCCAAAAGAATGCAAGAATGACTAGGGTGACAGGCTCGAGGGGAGTTTGAGTGATGTGTAGTAAATGCACGTCGCTTCTCCCTTCCAACTTCATTGAATTCTTAATACGAGCCAAGCCCATTCACCATAGCACTACACCATTAATCAACTAGAAACCCAAGATTCCATATCACTTTTGCAAAGTGCGCCACCCCTTGGTAATATTAAATTTCTTCAAATGACCACTTGCTAGGAACACAATCCAACATGAAACTCATACAATGTGCATGACCATAGTATCAAGGGTTGTGATCACCCAAATTCTTGCCATGAATAATACAATATCAAAACCAAAATTGAATTATAATTCTTTCATCCACACGGAAGCATATTTTATGAGAGACCATCAAAGCCACTTAGTGCCATGTTTTAATCATCCAACCAACACATATCACCGTAACATTTTAAACCACGACCAAAAGCAAATAAACTGTAGAGAATCGTGTTGCTACTATCACATAGATAGGAAAAATATAAGCGATGCTTATCCACCATATTCCAATGAGTATAACAAGGGTGTCCCACCTACTAGTTTTTTATTAATATAGTTAAATAATAAAGCTTAGCAATCATTTGCGAGCATAGTATTCATCGTTGCGCTTTTAAGCGTCAACACCAGCCACAAGAGACAATAAACCCAACAATGTAACTATGCCCATTTTTGACAAATTTGGTCTTCCTCAAAAAAATAAACGCCCAGCTACAAAGAATATCGATCCTGGAAAATAAAATTGGCCTCACAACTCTAAACTCGGCCCCTAGTTAAGTGACTCGGTCCAATGCTCATTGATCTCGGCTCTAGTGATGGAATTTGGCCCTAACAGTAGCAAGCGCAGGCTGCACAAATGAAACCCGACCCTACCCAAAAAATACGCTACCCCTATGAGAGATCCTACCTCCAATCAAAAGAATAATCCCCTGCAAGTAGCAAAACGCCCTTCTACAAGCAATTCGACCTCCTCCAAAGTAACTTGGCTCTCACAACCAAAATAACCTCATCGTTTTCCCTTCAGGCTGGCAAGGTCTCCAGCTCTAATACCATTGTAATATCCCTAGATATATTAGGCTGGGATATTATGTTCCTCTGTGCAATAAGTGGTCTTTATGCTCTAAATTGGTAGACATTTTTTTACAAACAGTTTGCATGTATTCTACTAATAGACATTTTGTCAAACATATTGCATGCAATACAAATACACCAGAAATAGAAGAGACAATATGTGGTATTTTATTATGAATAGAATCTGGAGCACAACAAGAATAAGTCTCTATTGGTTACTATAGCAGCTACAACACATCCATGAAAACACACAATATCAAGCCAAAAACCTAAAATTGTGACATGGCCTCAATAGATGAGATCAAACCCTCCAAGTGCCACAACCTCTCCAAGTGAATCGCTACAACCCAAAATTGAAGTCAAATCACAGGATGAAGCTCCAATGAAGATCCAAGATGGATCGTCCTCCTTGTCTAGCCAGGGTGGATATTTCACCACCGAAACTAAACTACAATGGAAGGGTTTTGCCAAAACCCTAACGAAAGCCTTGGCTCCAATAACATTCCAAAGATAACAATTCAAAACATAATCCCCAAGTGAAACACCACCCCTCCTTTTATTCGTCTTCCATCCCCTTCTAGAACTTTCTCTTTTTGACCAAATCAAACATGACCCTTATTCCCCTTTTACTTTTCACTTTAAGATTAAAAGTCACTTTATCTAATGTTTAAGTAATTATTAATCTAAAAGTTTCTTTATTACCTTTTTACTTAATGTCACTTTAGAAATATAACATCTCCTAGCTAGGTGACATCAAATAAACCCCCCTGACTCCCTTTTCTCTTCACTGACAAGCCTCAGAAGTCATCTCCAACTACAGAACAAGGAAACCCAAAAATGGGGACGTGACATATGCTTTGAGATAATATGCATTATAATGAAAATAAGATAGTCCCAAGGTTTAGTTTGATCAATAGATGTTCTTGTGTGAAAGTTCACACGGGTGTCAAGATCAATTTCTAGTGATTCCCTTGAGGTTATCAGCTAGTATTCCAATCAATGGTTACTTCCACCCTCCATTTAGAAAACCAAGGAAAAGGGGGTAGTTGGCAAGGTGCCAATGTCTCATTTGGAATGTTTAGTATGTCGATGAGCAAGGGTTTATATTTATCCAAAAAACATTCAGAATGGAAAGAAGAAAAGGAAGATCCACAACATTGGGCATTAATTAAAATCAATTACATTTTTATTATAATGATCATTATTATTTATTGAGGTCGATTTTGGTTTATTGAATTTTAAAAATAATAAACAAATAACTAATAACTAATTACTTTGTTTTGTTATTGTTCTTATGAGAAAATAAATTGAAATTAAATTTATGAGATTTCCTTCATTTTTGCAGGTTAATGAGTTATGGAGATTATTTATCTTGCATATGTTTTGAAAACCAAATATAATGCTTAAATACACTAAACATTCTATGAAAAAGTAGTACTTTAATATTAATATAAATCTTCACAGAGAATCAATGCGAGTATAAAGAAAATTGTAGCATTTTTTTTCTCAAATGGGAAGTTTTTTTTTTTTTTTTTTTTACAGATGGTAAATATGGAAATAAGCACACACCATTCCAATAATGAAATTGTTAATAACTTGTCATCATCATTACAATAATTTTTCTAAAAGATACATAACAATATTTTTCTAAAACGTCACAATCAATATTTGGCACAAGACCCAAGATTAATAGTCACATTTGACAAAGCCTTGATAGAGGATGAAGCATACCTACTAAAATTTAAACCTAGATCATTATCACGACAACCACTCCAAATTGCCACTTAACTACAACTTGATATATTGAAATTGTGACAATTGTATGTATACAGGGGAAATTATAATTTTTAATCATTTATTTATAAGTGATTGGGTAGAAAATGATCGACTTTAATAAATCTTCTAATTGTGCAAATAAAATAGATAGAGATAAGCAAGCAAACATTTTTGACCAAGTAACATGAGAAAAATTTACAAAAACAAAATTCAAAATATAAAATGCAAAAAGATAAAATATAAATATAAGTGTAATAAAGTTTAGGAAACATTCTCTCATATCCAAAATTTAACAATAACGGATGGGGTCCACCTCAAAGATAATGACCATGGACCACCTAATGAGTAGATCGTTCCCCAAATTGCTTGAGTAGTGGTCATTAATGCTTGTTGTATTGTCATGTCTAAGAAAGTTAGACTTTATGAATATTTATAATTGTGTACGCACTAGAAGCCCGAGTGGTAATTTTGGGTTTTTAATATTATCGTGCCATTTTAGTAATGGGGTCCACTCACTTTTGGATTAATCTATAGTGGTTGCTTGCTTAGTATTGCATTTTACTAAATATTTAAATCAAAAAATTTACAAAAAGTATAAATATAATACATATTTATACTAGACCAACTAGAGTAAGTCTCATAATAATACCACCCTCCAACAACACAAAGAGGGGAATTGCCTTTAACATATATGATAAGTTTTTTCATAATAATACCACCCTCTAACAACACAAAGAGGGGAATTGCTTTCAACATATATGATAAGTATTTTAAACTTCTCTTTCAACACATCCTTGGTTCTTAGGAGTTCTATTCTCACTACAATATTTTGTATATAATTGAATCTTCTATGTAACACTTCAGTTTTAATTATTGGGAATTATAATTGCACACATATGTTATATAGGCTAGTGAGCTAGGTAGCATGGTCAAGGAATAAATTTATGTATATTTTGCATCAAAGATATTAATAAAAACACAATGTTGGTTACGGCACAAGATGGACGAAACATTGGGGGCTAGACTCTACAAGAGGGAATTGACTTAGCTATGTTGGTCGACTATCTATCTAGTCAACTGGTTCAATTATCTAATCGACTGAAATACTGCATTGGTTGACCAAAGTCTAAAGGTTATAATATGTATATGTGAGAGGGGCTTAAAGGGGGGCCAAAGTCGATAAAGTCTACATTATATTATTTTATTGTCCATGTACCTTAAAGTACACAAAAGGACAAATATTCATGGGAATGTGTGCCAAGGACTTAGGCAGAGTTCCTTGAGTACCAAGTGGCGAGTTCAGCTCATGCATAATAGTTCCTTGGGTTTGGGAATCCGATCATCATTTTGTAATTCGATCATTCTACTTGTTCACGACTAGACAATGTTGACTCTCTAGTTATGTAAGGAGTTCACCATTAACCTGTACATAATTAATCTATTATGTTTGTGATGGAAGGTTGGGGATACTTGTCACTTATAACTGATACGAAATATCCTATAAGCATGGGCATGGGATTGTTGTGATTGAGACTTCATAGATAGTTGGATTTTATGGAGCCTCCAACATTGAGATTCCTAGACATACTACATTGGAGCCCTGGAGGAGGTGAGGATTGCTTGAGGTATTGCAGGGCAGAGAAGGGGATTCCATCCTTGGGGTGGTGTAGGTTGGGGAAGAGAGTTGGGTGGTGGAAAAGGTTGTAGGAGTCTGTGTGTTGTCATTTAATGGGTATTGGGTTGTGTGAGAGAGTTTAGTCAACCATGTGAGTCATTTGTCCTTGTGGACTCATAACCCTAGCTCGGGGGTGTCATGTTGTTAAGAGAACTAGAGTAGCAGAGCCTACAGTTGGGCAGATCGTCCTTTGCACGCAACTAGTCGGTGGTATTTCTTCATAAGACAAGTGTTATGGGTTGTGGGTTATCTTCTCAGAATTATTATGTGGATCTTGTTATTAAAAATGTTGTGGTTGATTAATAACTACATGATGTTATAATTATGTGAATCGCATAAGTTTTCTAATATATTGCATGCATATTTTCTTATATAACTAAACATATAACTTATTGGTATCAGAAATGGTAATCAAAGCTTAATATGAGCCAAGTTGAAAGAATTTTGATAGTTGAGCATGTTATAGAGTTAGAATGGTAGTAATGTGACTTAGCATGGAGTTGGGTACGTTACAAATTGGTATTAGAGCCGGCTACAACATTGGGCTTGTATGGGCCAGACATACGAGTGTAGAGACATAAGTTTGAACATGATTAAAGGATATTTGAAAAAGTCTCTTGGATGAAATTGGGTGAAATTGAGTCAGACAGTCTCAATTTTTGGCAGCAACATGGGGAGAAAGTGATTCTGGTAATGATATATGGCATTGATCGACCAATTCGACTACCTAGTTGACTTATTTTTGCAGTCGATTGACATTTTGTTTTTTTGGTCAACCTGACCCAAAAGTGGATCGGATCGAATGCATGGTCGACTCATCTTTTCAGTCAGTTGGAATGTTTCTTTGATCGACCCAACCCGACAATCGGCCAGCTCAACTACCTAGTCGACTTGTTTTTGTAGTCAATCGAGGTGCTTCTTTGGTCTACCCAACTCGACACTCGACTGACTCGATTGCATAGTTGACTTGTCTTTGTAGTTAACTAACATGCGTCTTTGGTCAATTTGTGATCCAAATCTTGAGGGATAAGATCTGAAAGGCTTGAATGTTGAGAGAGGAGGAGAGAAAACATGCAAATATGCCATGAAATTAATCATAAGAACATTGATGAAAATCCATGAACTGGATACACCACAAAAGTATGAGAAAGAGAGAGAGTTGGAGAAGAAGGGTTCTAGTAAGAAGAACCATTACATGCAATGAGACCAATTTTGGGACCTCTCCTTTCCGGCCTTCACTCTCTTCCTATTGCCTTTTTATAAGGTGTCTTTTTTACTAAGTCAATTTTGATTAGGTTTGACTCCGCCAATTACATATCTATCAAGTTTCCTTTTACATAAAAATATGAAATTATGACTTATACATCTGAACTTAGACTGTAAGCCCCCCTAAGATTCAGATCAATCATCCCCTCTTAGAAAATGATGGTCCCCGTCATTTCTCCGATGCTAAAAAAAAAGAGACCCCAATATGTTCATCGTACTATCATGATTACAATCTGCTAAGTGCCAATGAAGAGAAGGGTTTTGTGTGGTTAACCCATGACCATGAGTTTGTGGATGACCCATAACCAAGTTGGTAATGACAAGCTTGTTGTTAATGTCGATTACAATTTATAGGGTATTTTACATGGGTAAAAAAATTACAATAGGATTTAACTCCAAAAAATAAAAATTGAAATGAAAAAACCCTATTTTTCGCACGGTGGACCTCTAGTTGCAATTTTGCTCATATCTTATGATATAGATGATTAAATCAAATTTTGTCGAAGACCCATTCGAGGTATAGAAAAGAGATTTCAATTGATATAAGATACTCACTCTATTGTATTCTATGGAGTAAGAAAACTCTTTCTGAAACTCAAGGGACGCATGACTGCACTATTTTACAGACCTTTGGTACTTCAATCAATCATATCTCATAAACTAGAAAACAAAATGAAATTCTATAAAAAAATCAATTTGAGCCAACAGAGAATCCTTTAAAATAAGTTATAGTGTGCCCTCTAAAATACTCTATAGAGGTCATGGCACAAGTATAAAGTTTCCAGAAGATAGTTGCCTTGTATTCCGTCCATTATTGTGCTCCTATGGCAGCCATACAGTTGTGGGTAAGTCGAGAAAGGGATGGAATGAGGTCGCCCAAGCTTCCAAATGTTGCATGTATATTTTTTTAAGTTGTAAAATAATTTCATAAATCTGCAATAATGTTGAATATGAGAGAATCGAGTGCAAAGGGCCATAAAGGATGTCAAGGGTTTATAGAGAAGCCTAGATTGTTATAGAGGCCATGGAACCTCGGTGAGAAACATGGAAACCTTGCAAAATTTTTGAAAATGTTGCAAACCAATGGATGTAGTGAATCCATGTAAGGATGCTCTTGCAATGGTGAACGAAGTTTCAAGGGCAGAAAAACCTTGTAATGCCTATGGACTAATTGTGATACTTATAGTGTATGGCCCAACAAATCGACTTTGAGAGTGCCAAAAGGAGATTGGAGATTGTTGCAAATATTTGAACCTGAAATATATCTCAAACCCTAGTTCCCATGGAGTGGTAACCTGCTCTGATATCAATGATCCAGATCTCGAGGGCTAAGATTTGGAAGGCTTGAATGTTGAGAGAGGAGGAGAGAAAACATGCAAATCTGCCATGAAATTAATCATAAGAACATTGATGAAAATCCATGAACTGAATACACCACACAAATATGAGAAAGAGAGAGAGTTGGAGAAGAAGGATTCCATTAAGAAGAACCATTACATGCAATGAGACCAATTTTGGGACCTCTCATTCCTGACCTTCACTCTCTTCCGATTTCCTTTTTATAAGGTGTCTTTTTGACGAAGTCAATTTTGATTAGGTTTGACTCTGTCAATTACATATCTATCAAGTTCCCTTTTACATAAAAATATGAATTTATGACTTATACATCTTAACTTAGACTGTAAATGATCTAAAAATGAAGAAGACTTGTAAACTTGGAAATATTTGCAAGTAAAGTTTATGTGTTAAAAGCAAATGGATCAACTTTGCAACACATCATTAATAGGGTTTACTCATTTAAGACACAAATAAACAGCAGCATAATCAATGAACATAAGCACATAACACATCAAATGATAAAGGAGTTCACCCCTCTCTTGGGCTACATCTCCTAGTCCAGCTTCTAATGGATCATTATTATTAATTGCTCAAAGTGCTCAAAAACATGCTTTACAATGCTCAAATTGACCAACAGACTGCTCCAATGGCTTCAGAGCGTCCAACAACCCCTAGCTGGGTTTTTTCGGCACCTCGTTTGGCCAAAAAACGAAGAAGTTAGGCTTCCTGGAAGTCCCCTCTTCAAACTTGATGTCTCTGCATCTACAAATTGCACCCTTGTTCATTCAACCTAGCACACGCTATTTAAAGCGTAAAAACCCAGCACCGAACGCAACCGCGCAAACGGTGCAAACTGTAGGACGGTTATGGGCGCGCCAGCCCCTAACTGCCAAGTTCCCGGGCACATGCGGTCACCATACGACCTTGGGCTAGCACAAAAACTCAACCGTTTCAAACCCCCACGCTCTCTGTTGTGGTCGCATGCGGTCACACATATAACCACGGGCTAACCATTTGAAAACCCCACGCGCGCAATAACGGAGGGTATGGTCGTATGTAGCATAAGTGCGACCGGGGGCTGGGCCTCGTTTGTAACACAACTCCCGCATATAGTAATGGTCATATGTATTAAAGCAATAAAACCGTGGGTCGGGGCTAAGCCCCGGCCCGACCCCCCGCCATTTACAACATAATTCAAATTGAAATATATTTTAAAACATATGGTTAATAAGGAACACCGTGTGGGCTAGTGGTAGCCCACACTCTACCAAAACGCAGAACCATAATTCAAAGTTGTCTTCCATGTGTCTCCCTCGGCAATTCTGATCTGATGATATCCACTTCTTAAATCTAACTTAGTAAAATATTTAGCATCTTTTAATTGATCAAGCAAATCATCAATTCTAGGAAGAGGATAACGATTCTTAACTGT
>ML778949.1:91422-101679 GCA_009831015.1 Picea engelmannii
CTTCCAATGGATCATTATTATTAATTGCTCAAAGTACTTAAAAATGTGCTTTACAATGCTCAAATTGACCAATAGACTGCTCCAATGGCTTCAGAGCGTCCAAAAACCCCTAGTTGGGTTTTTTTGGCACCTCGTTTGGCCAAAAAACGAAGAAGTTAGGCTTCCTGGAAGTCCCCTCTTCAAACTTGTTGTCTCTGCATCTACAAATTGCACCCTTGTTCATTCAACCTAGCACACATGTTATTTAAAGCGTAAAAACCTGGCACCGAACGCAACCGCGCAAACGGTGCGAACTGTAGGACGGTTATGGGCGCGCCAACCCCTAACCGCCAAGCTCTCGGGCACATGCGGTCACCATAGGACCTTGGGCTAACACAAAAACTCAACCGTTTCAAACCCCCGCGCTCTCTGTTGTGGTCACATGCGGTCACACATATAACCACGGGCTAACCATTTGAAAACCTCGCGCGCGCAATAACGGAGGGTATGGTCGTATGTAGCATAAGTGCGACCGGGGGCTGGGCCCCGTTTGTAACACAACTCCCGCATATAGTAATGGTCATATGTATTAAAGCAATAGAACCGTGGGTCGGGGCTAAGCCCCGGCCCGACCCCCCGCCATTTACAACATAATTCAAATTTAAATATATTTTAAAACATATGGTTAATAAGGAACACTGTGTGGGCTAGTGGTAGCCCACACTCTACCAAAACGCAGAACCATAGGGGAGGTCCGGGGTTCGACCCCCACTGACTCCATAACAGTTTAAACAACAATACATAGTCAATAACGGGGTGCCACGTGGCAGCCCATGACTGGGCCACGTGGCACCACACCATTAACCAAAATGATGCCACGTGTCACATCATAATTCGACCACATCGGCCAATCAAAAACTACCACGTCATCACATGCCACATCAGCGTACGGACGTACAGTCTCTGCCACATCATCGTACGGCCCCTGCCACA
The DNA here is from genome assembly GCA_009831015.1 of Picea engelmannii. Lineage (NCBI taxonomy): Eukaryota > Viridiplantae > Streptophyta > Pinopsida > Pinales > Pinaceae > Picea > Picea engelmannii. The sequence goes on from ML778949.1 coordinate 92,395, forward strand.
TCAGCCTGTACGGACTGCACAGTCAGCATCCTTTTTTTACTTGTTTGATTATTCGAACAGATCGTGATATCTCTTGCTCCCGACGTCCGTTTGAAACGAAACGAGTTGCGTTGGGTTCGCAACGATGAGGCCTACACTCTCATTCGATTTGAAGCGATTCCAAGCACTTTGAATTTTTGAGCAAAATTTGATCCCATGATCAGTAAACCCCCCTAAGATTCAGATCAATTTGACCCGACAATCGACCGGCTTGATTTCCTAGTCAACCGACATATTACAATGGTTGATTGGTTAGGGAAGTCGACTCAACCCTCCAATAAGCACAAAATTGGAAAGATGGTTCAGAGGAGAACACATTTGAGGGTTCAGAGTATAGATTAGTGCATCAATGTTCTTAAAAAACCAAGAGGATGACCATGTTGACAAAGATAAGGTTATTAAAAAAACAAGTTTGGAGCCAAAATCTTGTTTTGGCCATAATAAGAGCAAAAATGACCATATTCAAATGAAATTTTGTGGGTATGTCTACGGTGAAGAGGACAATAAAGTGTCAGTGAAGGCTATTAGTCAATTCTACTCTGGATTTCTAGAAATGGTAAATTAGTCATTTTTTAAGAACGTGTTGCTACTCCTTGACGAGGGCTCGGTGACTGAGGAAATTTTTATGGTAAGTCAAGGAAGTAGACACAAAAATACTTAGTGGAAGATTTGGTTGAATTCCAAGTGGTTCGGAATGGGGATGTGGAAAAATGCCAAAATCCACTATTCTGGTAGACTTTTTGGGGATTTATGAGATCTTCTTAGGAGGAAAAAGGGCACCAAATCACAAATATCAAAAAATTATATAGGTCAACATTTTTTCTTCTTTGTAATCTAGACCACTTTGTCTTAGCAAAGATCTTCCAGCTCTGCTCCATTTGGGAGATAGTCATTTTTGGTAAAAACTCTTATAGAAAAAGTGTAAAAAGGATTCAGTCGAATATTCCATATTGTTGTAGAATTCGACTAGAACATCGAAACAAAATTCCGCAAGTTGTTGTGTACTCACTATCACATGTATTATCAGTGCTCCATACAATTTTTTTTTTCTATTTTCTAACATATTTTCTTCTATAGGTGGCCTAAGTTGGCCTCCGAGATTAATTACACTAGTGAGACAAGAACAAAAAAGGGGGGGAAAATGGTTGATTTCAGAGAACTCTAACTCTCAACTCGGAATTTAGAATGATACATGACTTTAGTCATTGGAAAGATGATTTAGAAATGATTATGTCTGATTAGTGAAAATTTTACCATACACATAATGTTTAATAGCATTGCTTGTAGAGTTAGTGTTACTTTCAAAACATATCCAAGTTAGCTTGAGGACCAAGAACAAGGAGGATGCTCACGGAACCCACAACCATGAAGAAACTGAATCCAATGGCCATAGAAGTAGGATGGATCTAGTGGAGTTGGTGGAGACCATGAAGAGTCTGAGGGTGGACGTACAAAGCTACAAGGTTGATAATGACTAGAGAATAATAAAATCCCAAGAAAAACATAAGCATATAAACTCTCAACTGCTACAGAGTTTGAACCAATTCCAAAGGAAAATTAAGGTCGACTTAGGTTCAAGACGTGAGGAATAAGGTAGGCCGCATGTCAGAAGGGAGAAATACAAAAGATCTAGGCACTTAAGAAGTGTTAGTAGAACTCATAGACATCATCTCATTCTATCGAGAAACTATATCCATCTGCATAATCACAAAGCGGTCAAAAAATGTCTCCTATCCGGCATAAGAGGAGAAGGCATGAATCGAACAATCTGCAAGGGGAGCTCAAGAAGCTTAAGCCACCAACTTTTGATGGGGATAACAAGAAAGGGGAAGAGGCTAAGGCATGGTTTCTTGGAACCAAAAAGTATTTTCAATTATACAATTACTCATTGAACCTTGAAGCAAGGATTGTCATCTACAATCTTCAAGGGAGAGATTTTGTGTGGTGGGACCGAACGAACTAGGTTAAGCATATTGATGAAAAGAAATTTTCTTGGAAGTAGTTTAAAAGGTATTTCAAACAATAATACCTCTCAAAGCATTATTATGCCAAAACGATGCAAGTGTTCTTTGAACTCAAGTTGGGGAACATGACTATGGAAGAATATGAGAAAAAATGCCTAGACATACAGAGGTATGTGGGATTCATCAAGGACAAGAAGGCTAAAATTCAAATATTTTTCGAGTGGGATGCCATCATTTTACAGAGATATGATTCAATTTAATGAACCTAGGAATATGGAGGAGGCCATTAGGAAGGCCAAGTACCTATATGAGCATAACAAAGTAAGAGCGGTGGTGTTAAAGTCTTGGAGAGACAAGCAGAATGAAAAAGTGGATCTTGGAGAGACAAGTAGAATGAAAAAGTGGATCAAAGGAGGAAAGGGTTCAAGCCACCTTTCTCCACAAATAGCTCCAATTCTTATCAGCAAGGTCAGGCAACTCAAAGTGAGTCCAAGATGGCAGAATATTTGGGGAAAAGAGAAGAGAACCAATCAAGTGTTGGGGTTGTAAGGGAGATCACAGGTACATAGGTTGCCCTCATAGAGTGGATAGAATGATGATTGTGCACAATATTCAATAATACACTATAATAGACGATGTGGGTATAATCATTCCAAGGATATATGCATCCCTAGATAATCGATAGGCAGAACATCAATCTCACATGATTGAAGTGGAAGGTAACATTACGAATCATCATGTTGCTATTTTAATTAACTCGGGAGAAAGTCATACTTACATTGATCCTAATATAGCAGGCATATTTTGCTTGAAGAGAGATAAGCTAGAAAAATCATGGTTGGTACAACTAGCCACAGGGACCAAAAGAAGAATTAATGGGATTGTTAGGAGTTGTCCCATAGACTTGAATGGAGTAAACAATTGTTGTAGATATGAATATCATACCATTGGAATCTTATGTGGAAAGGATTGGTTGGACCAACATCATGCTATGTTAGACTATCATAACAAGACATTTTCATGTATTAATGAAGAATGAAAACAGACTTTGGTGAAGGGGATCCCAAGACCTATTTATATAAGGAAAACTTCAGCCTTACATCTAAAGAGATGCTTTAGAAAAGGCTGCCAATTGTTTGCAGCGCATGTGGAAGAGCCAGCTAAGGGGAAAATCCCAATTCTTGAAGATTTTTCAGTGTTGCAAGAGTATGATGATGTATTTGGGGAGATATCAAGTTTTCCACCCAAGAGAGACATAGATTTCTCTATTGACTTAATGCTTGGAGATGCCCCAACATCCAAAACTCCTTACAAAATGAGCATACAAGAATTGAGAGAATTTCTAAATAAAGGGTACATACACCCAAGTGTCTCACCTTGGGGAGCACCAATACTATTTGTAAAGAAGAAGGATGGAACCTTAAGGTTGTGCAATGATTTTATGCACTTGAATAAAGATGCAATGAAGAACAAGTGCACTCTCCCCATAATTGATGATCTCTTCCACCAACTAAGAGGAGTAAAGGTAATTCCAAGATAGAATCGAGGTCAAGGTACCATCAGGTGAGGATAAAAGATGAAGATATTAGTAAGACAACTTTTAAAACTAGATATGGGCATTGTGAATTTATGGTGGTGGCATTTGGATTGACAAATGCACCAGTTGTCTTTATGTGTTTGAATGGTATTTTTAGAAATTATTTGGATAAGTTTGTCATTGTCTTCTTGGATGACATACTTAGCTATTATAATTAAGAAGACAAACATGAGTAACACTTAAGGATGGTGTTCAGGTGTTAAGGGAGCATCGATTGTATGCCAAATTGAGGAAATGTTCCTTCTATCAAAAGCAGATCCACTACTTGGGGCATATAATTTAAGAGGAAGGCATAACAATGGATCCAGACAAGATTGATGCAATCAAAGGATGGCCTAGACCCAATAATGTTACATAGGTCATATCATTCATGGGACTTGTAGGTTATTATAGAAGGTTTATTGGAGGATTTTCAAAAATTGCACATCCTGTCACTTCTTTGTAAAAGAAGGGGATAAAGTTTGAATGAACCTTTGAATGTGAAGAAAGATTTCAACATTTGAAGGACTTATTGACAAGTGCACCAATATTGAAAATTGTAGATCAAGAGGGGGATTTCATGGTGTGCATTGATGCATGCAAGGAAGGGCTTGGTGGAATTTTGTAACAACAAAAATACATATAAAATATAAATACTAATAAATAATCAATAATTGATGATTAATAATGAAGAGACACCTTATAATGAAAGGTCATGTCTCTTCATGAAAGAGCACCCCTGTGTGCGTATATATACGACCCTCATTCTCAGTTGTATCATCTATCTTTCATATTCATATTCTTATATACATTTATTTAATTATCCTTATGGATTTTTTTGTAGTATTTGAAATGTCTTGGATGTGTGTAGTTTGAACCAAACTAGTTCACTACATTTGGTATCAGAGCAAAGCCTAATTTTGGCCTTTGGCCACCTGACCTTTGGTCAAATCTCTTTTCCCTTGGAAACAAAATTGTTGGCTTTTGCGACATACCCATTTTAGTAGAATATTTTTATGTTGCAGGCCCTTGACCACAAATCAGTCTTTGGCCATTTTAAATTCCAAAATTATAAAAAGAAATATCCTGCTACAAATTTTGTAAAAAAGAGAGAAGAGAGAAGTCAGTTTCTACGATTTTGACAATGATTGTTGTCCATTCAACCGCTGAATTAATTGCAAACTATACAATTGTAATTGAAGAACATACAAGCTGCCAATTTTAATTGAGGACTACAAAAATCGATTCATTGTCTGTACCATTTAATTGAAGCACATAATTTTAATTAACAATTCGTACGATCAAGTTTAAGACCAATCCGTACAAAAATCGTTGTACAACAACATAAGTTGTGTTGATGCGTACCACTTTGGTCCCTGTACAACAACTGGCGATTCGTACTAGTTCTGTTGCCGTACAAATCAAAAGTTAATTAATCAAACTGATCAAATCTTTGTCTGTACAATCGTTGTAGAATATGTACACATCCATACTTTTAAGGGCAAGCCTTATCCACCATGCACTAAGCAAATGATTGCTTAGTGCATGTGGATACGTACCCAAGTACGTCATCTATCTCACATACATGACATGCATGGCATGATATTCCAGTGATTCCATTCCTCCAAACGGCGTCTCCACCTCCTCCATCAGCGATCAGGTTGACATGGACGTTGTACATCTAAACCATTAAAGCTGCAGGTACCTTCCTGAACTATTCCACATCCATTTAAATTTGAAATTTGAAATTTAAACTAGGCGCGCTTCAATTCAAAATTTGAAATTTGAAATTTAAACTAGGCACGCTTCATTCGAAAGACAAACGCAGGTTACCTCACGGGAATAGAAATCAAGAATGCTCTGCACTTCAGATCCAGGCAGCGCCCATGAGGAAAGTTTTATGGCCCAATCCAGACATCCTGTGCTGGCCTTCCCTCTGACGTAGTAGGTTTCACTTACGCAAGTCTTCATTTGAGCAAAGGAAGGAGCTCCACGGATATCTTCTCCTCAAAATTCAGGAGTCATGGTTGCAGCTAGCTAAGAATATCTAAGGGTTCTTTGATGCGAATTCAGGGTATGGAAAATCGTGTAATGGAATTCATGGTGCTTTGTTGAGCTCCAAAATCTACTGGCTCTTCGACTCATAAATGAAAGAACATTTGTTTCCTTGCCTCGATCTAAAGCCATATGCCAGCGCTAGGTTTTGTATATGCAAGTGCAAGAGATGCACTCTGGAGCAATCTCTCAAAGCATCCCTAAGGCCTGTAACCAAACATTTCGAAGAAGCGCATAGTAAATAATTACAGAAAAGCATTGTTGCAGCTCAATGGCCGACTAGGTATATCATGGCCATCTCCTCTCGTCTCAGTTTCACCGTTGTGTTCGGCGTTCGAATCTCGGGGCATTCTGTCAAACATGTCGGAGACACTCAGAAAACGAGGCCGAGAGTAAGGGGTTCTGCCGGATTCCACTAATGTACGGGAACCAAAATGCTTCAACGATGAAAAAACGGACCGGTTTTGTCATCTGTTGCAATTAGACAAAACCCCATTTGAAGAAGAAGAATTCGCTCCAAGTGAGGATTTTGTAAGTGGTGTCATGAGAAGCTCAGCACGACATGTTCCACTTTTTATGCCCCCAACTCGGAGGATAATTTGTCGGCCTCCAATATCTCTAGCAACCAAAGCCTCGTTTCGAACTCGGGGATTGATCTGTGTTATCTCTTAGAGGCTTCGGATGATGATCTCGGCATTCCCTCAAGCCCCGTTCTGGACTTGAAGGACCAAGTCTGTCAATCTCCCAAGGAAAGCTTGTTCGTCGAGGGTTTTCTGGAAAAATCAGATTTGAAATGCCTCAGTGAAAATTGGCACTTCAAGGATGAGTTTGAAAACTATCAACAATATGCATTGTATGAAGATCCCTGCAATGCGAGCGAGATGCACGATTATATGAATAGAGATATATTTAGCCCAGACATGTTTTTTGATGGGGGATTTTCTGCGGCATGGCCATTCGAAACTGTCGGACGCCCGTAATCAATGCAATGGCTCATCGTGACTGTATAATCATGTACTTCGATCTTATGTAGAATAGATATGGTTGTAATATTGATGCTCCGAACATTTCAACGTCCAGAAAATTTCATTCTTTGAATCCATTGGTAAACTGTGCAGCACAAGTTTCGCCATTGTTGTCGACTTCTAGCATATTAAGAAGTTTTAACACCGCCCTTTGCTTGATTGATGCGGCCATACCATCATCGGTTTGTCGTGATCACCGCCACGCCTGATGAAAGAGATCATCGGTGTCGAACCAGTTGCAAGGATCAATGCGGTGAAGAAAGTGTGCTAGTATAAAGTAATAATCACAAAATGGTGATGGATGCTCCTATGTTATAACAAAGTTTAATTTTTAAGATATTAAAGAAAAAATAAATAATCATGTAATAGCATGTTTTAAATTATGGATTTGGTTTTCTCTAATATAAGTTTAAATTATTTAGACAATGAAGTGTTTGTCCATTTACCTTAGACATCATATTGAAAGTTCATATTTTCAATTTGATTTGCATTTCTCATTTGTATGAATGGCTAATTCCCATTTTTTTGGTTGCATATTTCACAATTATTTTGTATTTTAATTAATATTATCAATATATTTATTTTAGATTAATTATTATGTTTTTATTTAGATGTATTTAAAAAAAAAAATTGTAAGTTAGAAGTTTGTATTAAAGCTTGCAAGAAAATGATATTACATCTGTCTGTAGCACCTATTTATACGTGGCAGTTGTGCCCTGTTGGGAAACTACAACTACGACTTATCCAAAAAATATGCCACTTGTCCAAAAAATAAGAGTAGAACATGCAAGAAAAGAGACTACGTTGCCACGCAGGGTGAAATGTTGATTGCTAAATTGAACAGAAAAAACACAGACCAAACTCCCCAGAGCTGGCCAGCCTCCCATGGCTACCGAGGTAAAAAAGAGAACATAAACCTGAAGCATAATTGACTAAAAACCTGGATCGAGCCTTGGCCCAGCGAAGGCTTGGCGCACCTGATATTTGTCCATGTCGAGCCTATCTCGGTCCGCGATGGCTTGCCGGAGGTCATGTAGCAAGGACATCAAAAGGTCCACACAGCTCCAGTGTTCTGATTCTCTGATTTGCAGCTCGAGTAAGGCTAACTTCACATCCCCTAGGCCCCTCTTGATGTCGTCCAATGAAACCATGATAGTTGCTCTTTCTTCACAGCTGTCACAAGTTGAACGGAGCAGGGGGGACAACAGAGAGTCGGACGAGGAGGATTGATAAACGGAGGGAGCAGAGGGAGCAACGAGGGGTGGTGAGGGGGAGAAGGTGGAGGTGGAGGACGACGAGGAGGGGAGGGGGGTGGAGGCGCGAAGCCCAACAAATAACCAAAGGTGTCAAACCACTCAATTCTGCAGGTGAAAGGATTCGAGAGCGAGGATAGGTCCGGGGTGGTCTCACGAAGAGGTTCAGCAGGGGTGGGAGCTTTGACATGAGTCAGGAAGGGGATGCCTTCGGATTCAAGGGGAGGGTCAGAGTTGGGCGCCTCCCTTCCTCTGGCCGCATACCAGGCTGCCCCTCTTTTGGACTTGCCTCTAAGGCGGGGCATGGCGGTGACTACAGTCGACCTGGGACGGAGAGCTCAGAGGAGGTGCAAGAGAAAGGAGAGGCACGAACCAAAAGTCCGAGAAGTCGAGTGGACGTCCCACCAGGAGGGGAGGAAGTAATTGAGAGCCAGGAAGATATGGAAATGGAGACGTCGAAGGAGAAAATGAAGATTAGTGCGTCCGGGCACGGCCTTAGGAGTTTCATTGTTGAGGTGCGGATGGGACTGAGTAAGCATTATGCCCAGCTCAATGAAGTCTCCCATGCAACTGAGTATGCGGTAAGCGGGCCGCAAGTGAAGTTTGAAGAGTGATGGTGGGCGCTTTAAAACCATGAGGTGATGGATGAGGGGGGGTGGGTCTGATCAAGCACCAAGTGGCCGGCCATCTGGCCATGTGGCCTCCCCGTAATTTGTCCACATTCTGAGCCCAGAAACACCCCATTCGGGGGAGGTGTATTTAAAATATTAATATAAATGAAAATTTGATATTTCAATTTTTATAATAAAAATGGTTTAATAATATTTTGTTAGTATAGGTTACATTAATATTTTTATATTAAATCCTTCAATAATATAAAAAGAATTAGTGTAATAAATAAGATGTTAGTATTTATTTTTTGTTAATTTATAATTAAAATAGGTTTAAAAAAAATGAAATTTTTTTAAGAAAATATTAATCTTATTACACAAATCTTGTAAAAATTGATATTTAAAAAATAATATATAAAAAAATATGTTCTCATCTCATTAACTTAATTTCCAAAATAATTATCAACTAACTTAAAAGATCTAATGTATTATAACTCGATACAAATGTTAACCATGATATAATAATAATAATAATAATCTATGTTTAAGGTCACGGCCAGGCCACACCAAATTGGTGTATGAGAGCCCCTTGTTTGTGGGACAAGGGACTGTAACACAGCCACTAAAGGCAATCAAATTTTTGCGGTCCTCTGTCGGACTCGATCCCCTAAATAACCATGGAGGCCCAGCGTAAGCTGGCTCCTTCTCCGTTCCCACGTGATCGAGGGTTATATTCACTGTTCAATTTGAACGTAGCGTCCT
>ML778949.1:105331-126838 GCA_009831015.1 Picea engelmannii
TGAAGGGTGATGATGGAAGTTAGCATACAAATATTGCTCAATGTGGGTTTTCTCTATATAAACCCAATGTGCAATAGAACCATCGGGTTTTCTAGAAATAAGAACATCTAGGAAAGGAAGGGATTTCATGGTGAATTTAATATGCATTTATTTGTTGTTAAGATGTTTTAGAGACCTATCACGACTCTTTTCCCAATGAAGCCAATTGACATTGGTTTCATCCATGTATCTTACCCACCATTTCGGTTTTGAGAGGGGAATAATTACTTGAACATATTATTCAAAGTGATAGGGACAATGGTGACAATGGATAAATTGATTCTCACAAATGAGTTTGACTTTGCAAACTATTAGGAAATCCCCCTTCTACAACGGCTCCACATGACACAATTTTTGTGGATATATGTGAAGATGTCATTATCCACCGCTTGCTAAAAACCCAAATGACCACTGGTAAAGTACCAAGAGAATAATTTTGGTTGTTGCAAAAAGCGAAAAAGGAAGGGAAAATAATTTTGAGATAGAAATTCATTATTATGATTTCTTTCTCTACTTTATTTTCCCTTCATCATTATATTTGCAGGCCTCTGAGATACCTGTGTAATTTTGGAACTGAAAACCTTATGGTTTTGATGCAAGATTTAGGATTTTGTTCCAAGTTTGAAGAAGATGGATCTCATGGGAATAGAACCACTGAAGGACATCGTTGATGTGATCATCGATCACTATAAAGGATCGATGATCCTAGATCTCTTACAGGTGTGTAACTGTCGAGATCGTAGAGGAAGGCACGGGTATCGTTGATCTCTTTGTATTGATTGTAGACCATTATATGAAAGGGAGTGCAAGACTTATTGGATCATTGGACAACTGGATCGACACACATGAACTGTCAGATCAATGATCATTGTGTAAGAATAATAGGACAATCTTTGTCGTTGATCACTTCAAGATCAACGATCCACATTGCTTCATATTGTATATGCATGGGGACCATTGATCCAATGAGGAATTAATCATGATCGTCAAAACATCAATCCTATGTCAAAGAAGTATCAGATCCATCAATGAATCTGGATCGTTTGATTATGGGTCATCACAAAGAAAAGTCATCGAACTTCAGTAATATAGTCCAGAACAACTTCAACCTCCCATCCAACGTATGATTAAATCCCAATAATTGGATTGAGGTTGTGCGAGTAGGATCGTAGAATTGAGAAGCAACATTGTTGGATCGGAGGATAAGTGGAATCAATGGTGGGGAACAAAAGCGCAGAGCAAAGTTGCATGGACATTAATTTCTAGGAGGTAGTGTGTTGTTAATCTAGACCATCGATTGAATAAACGATGTGTCAACCCAGGATTACTGGATCAACAAAAACAACATGTGCTTTTCCAACCCCAACTACTGGCACTGTTAGTCATGCTATATGTGGTAGTCGCATGCCTTTATACCAATAGACTAAGTTCAGCGATGGAATGTAGTTCTTCTCCAAGTTCTTACCCAAGGTATTATTCTAGGTAGTGTCCTTCGTAGTGTTCTTTCCTAGGTCATCTAGGTCTAGGATCTTCCCTAGTAGGTCCTTTCCCTGGTAATTTCATCCTACCCTAATACTAGTGGGTTCTACCATAATAGGTTATCCGAAGGCATTATCCAATTTTCGCAAACCCTTGGTGGAATAAATGAAATACCAAACTCAAGTCTTGGTGCAAAGCCCGATGGTGCAAGTGATGTTGGTGCTCAGTCAACTCTACACACTATTGATGTACAAAAAATAGGAACATGTATATATGTGCAAAATCTCGGAACAGGTGGCAGGGATGCTAGGATAGGAAAGAAGTTGCTACTTGTGTTGCTTCAATAGGTTAAATTGGTGCTCCAATCGGTGCTTTCACTAGTGTTGGTGGATTTGGAACTATATATCCTACTAGAACTCCAACTGGGTATGGATATGAAACTTCTACTGGGTGCCCACTAAATTAATTGTTGCATTATCGACTAGATCTATTGCTTAAAAAACTAGCTAAGAAGATGATGTCCTTGATATAGCCTATGCTTACTCACTACTTACGGTGCTAGTAGTAGTGGTGATATTTTGCTTCTGGAACTAGAATTGCAAACCTATAAAAGGGGAGCCACAAATTTGCAAATTATAAATGAAATCATGGCCTAGAAAAAGGAAAAAAGAGGTTTGCAAAAAGGTGGCATGAAAATGTTGGATAACTCAAGAGAAAGCACACCGTCCATAAAGACACTCATAGAGATGGATTTATGACACCATAAGCCATGAAGTAAGCCCTCAACCATATCATTTTCCAACTTACTCTTGGTGGGGTTTTACTTTCCCTTGTCACTCTTCGGACCTATCTCTCCACCTAGGTTATTTTATTTCATGTCTAGGTGGCACACCTAATAGGGATTGATTAAGACCCTCCCATACTTAAACTTGGTAACTCACATGGGGTCCTAGGCTAGTGTGATGCTTGAAGGGGATACTGAAGTGAATTATCTTACATGGCTTATATCTTAAGTTGCAACTTACTTTGTATGTTTTAAGGACTGATGTCTCTTATGAACTTTGGCTAACCATGTTTTATACTTTGGATTTTTTAGGATGCCCCTGACATGGTTCTTGAGGGACAACCTTGACTTGTACCTAGGACACAAGGGTTGGTTCATTTATCTGCCAGGTTCACCTCCTCCTAGCATTCACTCCTCGGAGACCACAATGGACAAATAAACGACCCAACCCTCATTTTTTGGATGAACACATGACAAATCTTGTAATTGTAGTTGGGATCCTGATAGGACTGAAAGAGGGAGGCCACCTTGTCTAGGAGAAAGGTTGACTCTCAACAAGTCAAGTTGGAATCCAAAGATATTCTACATAGGTTATGAGTGATGGAAGGAGGCCTCTTCCATGGCCATCGATCATGAGAATCTTCATTCAGGGCCTAAGGCCCTTGATTTCATCCCCCAAGAATTGTGAAGTCCTCAATATGTATCTATGGTATATATACCGGTATATATAGTAAGTATATATACCAACACATATATCGTGTATATGTTGATATATATTGGTATATATACTTAGTATATATATATATATATATACTTAGTATATATATCGGTATATATACTTGTATATATATTGGTATATATACTTAGTATATATACCAATATATATAATTAGTTTATATACCGGTATATATACTTGTATATATACCGGTATATATACGTAGTATATATGTCGATATATATACTTAGTATACATACCGGTATATATACTTAGTATATATATGTATTGGTATATATACTAGGTATATATGTCGGTATATATAGAAGCATATATCGGTATATATGTCGGTATATATACTAGGTATATGTGTCGATATATATATTGGTATATATACTCAGTAAATATATCGGTATATATACTCAGTATATATACAGGTATATATATTCAGTATATATACAGGTATATATACTCAGTATATAAACCGGTATATGTACATATTATATATTATAGTAATGCCTAGTACATATATACCTCCTAACATATACTATATTAAGTATATATATACTAGGTATATTTACTTAGTATATTATATACTCATATATACTAAGTATATATACCGACATATATACCTGGTATATATACTGGTATATATACTAAGTATATATACCTAGTATATACCTAGTATATATACTGGTATATATACTAAGTATATATACCGACATATATACCTAGTATATATACCGGTATATATACTAGTCTCAGAGTGATCGAGTGGGGGGTTGATACAGGACTCCGATAGAAGAAACTCTAAGAGAAGATATGGACCATAGATAGGGATAGATCTCTACCATTAATTGGTAAGTGGAGAGAATAAATATCAGTTGTTGATCTGGTGAAATAAGAGATCCTGGCCCTTCATTAGAGTAGGCTAGGATGGCAGTCGAAGACAAATTCCGAATAAACAGGGACCGTTGATCTATTGGAGGGTTGAGGGATGAATCTCGACCATTGAGGTTGAGTGAGGAAAAATGGTTCCAGCTCTTGGTTCCATGCCTTATCCTACGAGCACAAGGAGAGAGAATATGACATTGACATGACATGTCATGCCAACGTGGCAATCGACATGATTCTTCGGAGAACATTGTTCGAAGTTTGTTATGGATTCATAGGAGATGCTGATCTAGATGGATCTTAGTGGCCATCCACCTCTTCCACTGAATCACCATTTTGAGCCTGTGGTTTTGATAAACCATGATATTCACCCTTTTGATGGGGAATGGAACGTAATGTCATCTTAATTTGTTAATTACAGATATCATTTAATGATTTCCTAGTTGTCTTATGTACATGCCTACATCATAGCGTTAATGCACCGGATCCCATTAGAACTTTGCAATTAAGTGCACTCAGGCTAGAGTAGTACTAGGATGGGTGACCACTCGAGAAGTCCTAGTGTTTTACATGCCTATGGCATTTTATAAACCTAGTCCAATTTATCCCACATGCATCATTGGAAATGTTCTCCTCTCACTCTCTCATATATAATTGAGGTGAAGGAGGCCCTTTACGCATGCAATGGAGTGTGATGTAAAGCTTCATGTGAATGAAGCGTAGCCAACATCTCTTTATTTTTAGAGATAAGCTACCCCATTTTTCCAGTTTGTGTTCTACAATGTTTTTTCTATCTTATTCAGTACTAGAAGTTGGGTTTCACTATATTTCTGTGTTCTCTTCTATATTTTTGTGTATTTCATTGTTATATCTTGGTTATATTTCTGCCTTCATGTCGTTCTCAAAATAATCCAAATCAGATGCACTCTGAAGGAGGAGCTTCGAGAGGAGATCTAGACCGTTGATCTGTCGATATCAAAGGAGCTCAGAGAAGCAATAAGAACCATCGATCTGTCAAGATCAGAGGGACTCAACGGACAATATGGATCATTGATCTTTAGCTAAGGGCTCATGAGGATGACATGGATGGTGCCACATGTCGAGCATAGAAGGTGTCACTTGACATAGTGATTTGGCACTTGTAGGTGAGCTTCTATGGGAAATACAAAATCCACGTGTTAGGTGGAAATGGTGCCATGTGTCATGCAGATATGACATCACATGCCCAAGTAGTGACAGGTGTCACTAAGGGATTTTCCAACGGGACGAAGGTGGGTCCTAATTGGATGAAGAGGTCCTTTGGACCTTTGTTTTCAATTATGGCTAGATTTGTCAGGGTTATCCTCGGGAAATTTAGGTCGTAGATCCCTGACTCATCATCATCAAAAGTAGAAGGGGGGTGAGCTGAAAGGAAGCCAGAATACCAATGTTACGATGAGAATCATCGATCTGCCATTGGGAAAGAGGAATTTTTGTCGTTGATCTTTTGTTATTCACACATGTTATTTCTCTGTGCTCGGTTGAATATTTCTGCCATGAGTTGTCTTGCACATGCTTTCCTACGGTATTTTCAATCCCCTTGCTTGTTTATTTTGAATTGTTTTCCCTTGGTGAAACCAACTTCTGATGGCAATGACTTCTCTGTGTGGGTTTTATTGATTATTATGATGAGATTGTGTTTTTATTTTCCGTCCCTTATCCCTTTAGTCATCACTCTGTGCCTAAGCAGTCGGCCAGGAGCTGAATCGACGGTCGTCACTTCGGTGTTTAAAGACCTATAGATTCAAATGCCCTGCTTTTCTATGCATGGATGATGAGTGAAGGATAAAAAAATTCCCAGTTGTCTATCCCTTACTTATCTCTGCTTTTTTCTACTATGATTAAACTCTTCGTTTGATTGATTCATGGCCAAATTATTAGTCTTTGTGCCTTCTTGTGAATGAGTACCTCTGCATTTTGATTGCTTAACCTCCTAAAATGCGGAAGAGAGCTTCCATAAATGCACATTTTTGTTTTCTATAAATGTACATTTTTTCCTTTCGTAAATGTGCATATACGGAAGCTCTCTTCCGTATATGCACATTTTGGCTTCCGTATATGTGCATTTTGACTTTCGTAAATGTGCATTTACGGAAGCCAAAATGTGCATATACGGAAGCTCTCTTCCGTATATGCGCATTTTGGCTTCCGTAAATGCGCACTATGGCTTCCATATATGCACATTTTTTTCCTTCCGTAAATGTTCATATATACAGAAATTCTCTTCCATATATGAGAATTTATGGAAGCCACAATGCGCATATACGGAAGCTCTCTTCCGTATATAGAGCTTTCGTATATGCGTTTTTTGGCTTCCATAAATTTTCATATATAGAAGCCAAAATGCACATATACAAAAGCTCTCTTCTGTATATGCGCATGTTTTCCTTCCATAAATGCACATATACGGAAGCTAAAATGAGCGTATATGGAAGAGATCTTTCGTATATGTGCATTTTGGCTTCTGTGTATGTGCATTTACGGAAGCCAAAATGCACATATACGGAAGAGAGATATGCACATTTTGGCTTCTGTAAATGCGCATATACGGAAGATAGATATGCACATTTTGGCTTCCGTAAATGCGCATATACGAAAGCTCTATATATGGAAGAGAGCTTTTGTATATGCGCATTTTTGCTTCCGTAAATGCACATATACGGAAGCCAAAATGCGCATATATGAAAGCTCTCTTCCATATATGCGCATTTTGGCTTATGTATATGGGAATTTACGGAAGGAAAAAATGCGCATATACGGAAGCCAAAATGTGCATATACGGAAAAGAGCTTCTGTATATGTGCATTTTGGCTTCTGTATATGCACATTTACGGAAGCCAAAATGCGCATATACGAAAGAGAGCTTCCGTATATACGCAATTACGAAGGAAAAAATGCGCATATACGGAAACCAAAATGTGCATTTACGGAAGCCAAAATGCACATATACAGAAGAGAGCTTCCGTATATGCACATTTTGGCTTCCGTAAATCTCTCTTCCGTATATGCACATTTTGGCTTCCGTAAATCTCTCTTCCATATATGCACATTTTGGCTTCCATAAATGCGCATTTACGGAAGCCAAAATGCGCATATACGAAAGACAAAATGTGCATATATGGAAGATAGATTCCGTATATGTGCATTTACGGAAGGAAAAAATGTGCATTTACGGAAAACAAAAATTTGCATTTATGGAAGCTCTCTTCCGTATATGTACATTTTGCCTTCTGTATATGCGCATTTACGGAAGCCAACATGCGCATATACGGAAGCTCTCTTCCGTATATAGTGCTTCTGTATATGCGCATTTTGGCTTCCGTATATGCGCATTTATGGAAGCCAAAATGCGCATATACAGAAGATAGAATGCGCATATACAGAAGATAGCTTCCGTATATGTGCATTTTGGCTTCCGTAAATGTGCATTTTGGCTTCTGTATATGCGCATTTTTTCCTTCCATAAATGCGCATATACGAAATCTCTCTTTCGTACTCTCTTCCATATATGTGCATTTTGTCTTTTGTATATGCGCATTTGCAGAAGCCAAAATGCGCATATACGGAAGCTCTCTTCCGTATATAGAGCTTCCGTATATGCACATATATAGAAGCCAAAATGCACATATACGGAATCCCTTCTGCAAATGCACATATACGGAAGTGGTCGGATTCCATATATGCGAATATACAGAAGTGGTTGGCTTTTGTATATGCGCATATACGAAATTCGACCACTTCCATATATGTGCATATACAAAAGTGTTCGGCTTATGTATATGTGCATATACGAAAGCCAACCACTTTTGTATATGCACATATACAAAAGTAGACCAACTTTTGTATATGTGCATATATGGAAGCCGACCACTTCCATAAATTCACATATACATAATTTGGCCACTTCTGTATATGCACATATACATAAGGTGGCTTCTGTATATGTGCATATACATAAAGTGGCTTATGTATATGTGCATTTATGAAAGTGATTGGCTTCTGTATATGCACATATACAAAAGTGGATTTACACCACTGAGCACCGGGATCACTAGGCACTGCCCCCTTGGTTTAATTCATAAACACTCACCCTTTGACGCTTGATTCGATGATCCAGATAGAGCCAAGGAAGCATGGTCCTGACGTGGCACGCCATTTGGCATGACACCCAGTACCTTGACTGGACACTAAGCTGACATGACAAAATTATGTGATTGTTGATGTCATCACGTCCTCCGGCCTCGTACGAGACTCTGCATATCTTTGACACCTATACCAACTACAACGCGACACGTGGATTGACGTGGCACTACACGTCAATACATGCATAAGGGATCCTCTCCACTTCGGTGTTGGTACATTTCCACTTGCTATTGACTCGGTTGACTTCCTCCTAATGTAATTGAAACATGCCCCATACGCCATTCCACTCATAAATTCGCAAGGGAAACGGTTCAGAACCCAATCCCAAAACCTTTCCCAATCAGTCACCGGGGAACTAAGGGGGGAAGGGAAGGAAAGAGGTCTTTGGGAACTCTAGTGGTCCAGAGGTCCAGTTACCCGATGCGACAAACTCCCTCCCGATCTTACTAAGAAATATCATCGGGTGATATCTCTCGGCCCTCTAATCCAATGACTGACATTTAAAGTGCATATTCAAAGGTTTAAGTTAGACAGGGTCCCACGCTCGACCCACATAAATCTTGTGTGATTGATTGTTGATGTCGATCATGGGATCACCATCTTCTTCTCATCACCTAAGATGACAAATATATAGAGTTCAATCTGAATTACACGAGAACCTACAAATATTCAAACTCCTCGATTAAACAAAAAAAAAATGCATTAAATCCATTACAACCAATCATTATGAAATACAATGTGCAAGACAATAATAGAATATGTACCGAAATAAATGTTTGGATTGTGAATTACTTCATATAAAACATCAAAAGAAAACTTATCTATTCAAACACATGAACATTTGGAATGGAAGCCACATAGCATTTCAAGGTTGTGACATGATATGAGAAGGGTAAGGGTTTACTTATTGATTTTCTTTTCCATAAATTCAAAAAATAGTGTTATGACATATAATTAAAAAAACAAATAATAAACAAGAAGTCAACATTTTTCATAAGGGTGTAAGTTTAAACAAGTAATGCTTGTTCGCAAGTATTTATTTGTTATTAATACTCCATTAGCTTGACCATTCCATGATCATCCTTCTCACCATTATGTGGAGAAACTTTTACGAGAATCCCAAGTAAGGCTGCAATTCTAATATAGTTCTAAGTCCATACAATCTTTGCTCAATTAGGAACACAAATGATTCAATTTAAGCGCACCAAGATGACCATCATAGGGCTTGATCTCTATCTTTTCTTCCATTTTAAATAGGTGTTGAAATGATTGGTTACTGGAGTCTCCTTTTTCAGGATTTGGTTCTTCCTTCTCTTCCCTACACTTGTGATCTTCTAGATTCTCATGAGATTCAGACTTCCTTGAAAAGGGGACTATGTGGGGACGATATTCTTCTCAAGAGCGTCCATGAGTATTGTCGTGCTACTAGAAATATTAGCTACTTGAGTTTCCATCCATATGCATCTCTTTTCATCTTCATCAATCGGTCTTCATCGATTATCTTCTTCCATTTCTATGGAATACAACTACTTCTTAACCCTTCTTGTGTCAATCTTGGGATCAACAGTTTATAACTCTCCCATAAAATTTATTTTCTGAGTCGAGTAAGCATATATTACTCCTAAAACCACCAAACAAAAGTAAACATGTTTTGATACTAATATGATCTATAAACCACGTTGGTTGTTCCAACAGTAAGCTCACAAATATAAATATAAACTTAAAACAACTACAATGAGTCAATGCACAACTATGTGACAATCCTTTTGTATTCTTTTAGCACTGTAGTCGAAATAAAATAACAACATTCAGACTCTTTAACTACTAAGACATATGAAATAGACTACAATAGGAAGACACATAATGGAACATAAATATTTACCGTAGAAACCCATATGGGAAAACTAGCATTCAATGAAGGACTCCACCTTCCATCTTCTTATATTATTGAGATAACAATATATAATACAATGTACAAATATTTTCAAGCTTACTGTGAGTTGTGAGATGATATGATATTCTATACTCCTCTACAATATGCTTTGGTCTCTCTTCTCTGTTAGCACCTCCTCCAAACTCTTGCTTATGAATGGAACAATTGGTGGCTAGTGAAAATGTGAATCCTCTTCTCTCCTTCTACTAGGCATTTGATAGCTAGAATTGGGGTTCAGTTAGGTTTACGTTTTCAAAACCCTATTGGAACCTCCATGATGCTTCTAGAAGTATCTAGTAGATTTATCCATGTTACTAACTCCCTGTATTCAAATTATGGTGAATTGACATGGTTGTCTCTTGGACAGGTGGGCAATATTTGGATTGTTACTCTGTTGGGGCTTGAACTTTCTCATATGAAATCTATTTTAGGTGCATGATAGCTTGTTGGAAAGGTATCGATGAGAAACAAATGTTGACAGGGCTTAGGTTTGCCTATGTGAATCCTATGTTGCCACAATGCTAAAAAAATAATGTTTAAGGCCTCAAAAATGCATTGGAAGTTGATGACCTAAATTTAACAAAATAAACACCATGAATGAGATGTTTCAAATTCTAATATATCCCATCTATGGTATCAACATATTCGCATGATACATGTGTAGATCCATTTTGTATAAATATTATACTTAAGTTTGTTTCGTTGAAGAATAAAATATATATTTAAAATATTAAGTGTTTAAAGGCAATACATATATATCTTTTGGAGATATACCTCGTAACAATTTGATTGAAAAAATGACATTCTCTTGTATCAATCCCTATAAAAAAAGAAATAATATCATTTATAAAAAAATTATAACTTACATTTCTCTTATTCTCATAATTATAGTCATCTAAAATTAAATATGGTATATTTATTTCAATAAAATCTATTTCGGCTTATAATAATTGTTTAAGAATAAGTTTTTGCATAATGTATCTTTTTATAAATCAATAAAATTTAGAAAAACTTTCTAAATGTTAAAACTTTGAAATTTTAACATGGGGCAAGCATTATCCACCATGCACTAAGCCAATGATTGGTTAGTGCAGATGGGTACAGGTAAATAAAATAGATCTAATACATGCAATTAAAATAAAACTGAATTGATACATTAAAACTTAAAAACTTAATACACTAAAACTTAAAAACAAAATAGATCTATTTTAAACCAAATATTAATACACTAAAACTTAAAAACAAGTACATTTTTTTTATTAAGATAAAGTAATTTAGTAACTCTAAATAAAATAGATCTAGTGCATGCCATTAAAATAAATATATTTTTAATACATATATGTAAGTTTTCAATTTAAATATTTATTCAAATTAGTTTTGACATAATTCTTCTTCAACATTGCTAACAACAACACAACAACTTTGTAATTTTCATTGTATTTTTATACTTCAACCACGAGGAACTCCATGGTGAATTTTAACAAAGCTAAAAAACTATCTACACAACCAATAATGGGGCAAAGAGATCCAAATATATTTATCTAATATCAACTTTCAAAAAATTGAAAACACATATATTTCAGTAAATAAAATATTCAATGATATATAAATATAACTTTCAATATAACATAAAAATCCAAATAAAGTTGGAGATTACTAACTTATATTGAACTACTTTAAATTATAAATTACTTAAGTAACTTATTTAAAAAACCTGAAACTTATTTTAAAAAGCATAAAAAAATACTCTTAAACATAGTTGAGTTAATGTATGGAAGGTATAGATGTAGTAAAGTGCCCTTTATTACAAGGGCTTTTACAATTTCACAAAGAGAACAATATGTTGTTCACCGTTTTTAAAATAGGAGGGTTAATTCCTAACTCCTTTATTATAATGCAAGCTCAAATTAGATAACCCCTTGATTATAATGCAAGCTCAAATTAGGTAATCCGGGAATAAACATTAGTTTAAATAAATGCAAACTCAAATTAAATAACCCCTTGATTATAATGCAAGTTTAAATTAGGTAATGAATAAACATTAGTTTAAATATAAATAACTACCAAATTTTTTAAGTTAAAATTTTCTTTAAATATGAAGAATGTGACTAAGAAATGTTATAGAAAATTTCATAGTAATGTGAAGAATGTGATAAAGAAATGTTATTTTTAAAAATAAAATATTACAATTATTTGTGTGATTAAGAAATGTTATTTTTTAGAAATAAAATATTAAGATTATTTGTATGGCCTTAATTATGACAATAAAATAATATAGATTTTGGATTTAATAAATTTAATAATATAAAAATAAGAATAAGACATAATGCTAAAAATGTGATTAAAGAATATTATCTTATGAAAATAAAATATTATAAAAATTAATTATTTGTGTGATTACTAAATATATGTTATTTTTTAGAAATAAAATATAATTATAAAAAATAAACAATGAAACAATATATATTTAATGAGTTCAATTATATAGAAACAAGAGTAGGACATATAGTTTTATGATACTAAAATAACCTGACTTCAATAAGTTCATTAATACACATACTTTATAGTTTTATAAAACTCATAATAAAGATTTTATAAGAATATCTAAAATGAAATTATTCCTAATTTAGCTTTGTCTAATTATTAATTTGTTCATATTATTAATTTAATAAACAAATTGAAAAAAGATATATTAACAAAATAATATAACATAATAGAACTTTTAAATACTTCTATCTTTTGGTCTTGGAGACAGTTCATGTTATTAAGTTACACTGAATAAACAACTTAAAAAAGAGACATTAACAAATAATAACACGATAATATAATATAGAACTTTTAAATACTTCCATCTTTTGGTCTTGGACACATTCTCAATTGCACCAGATCTTGAATGACAAAGGATTTAATTTAAACACACCATTAACTATAAATACAACAATCATTTAGTATAATTCCAACAAACACGCAAATGATTCGACCAGGTCACTGTACCTCACGTCTCGTCAGAAGTTCACGGCGGTTTGTGTTATGCCGTTTGCCGAAGGAATGATCGTCGGTTATCCATTTGATGTTTGAGGGATGGCATGCTTAAGGAATGATCGTCGGTTATCCATTTGATGTTTGAGGGATGGCATGCTTGTCTGCGGAAGTTATACATCCATGCTGACATTCAGCATGGAGTACATGAACCATGAACTAAGCCAATCATTGACTTAGTGCATGGTGAATAAGGCTTGCCTACTCTTAACACATCTATACAACAATAAATTTGAAGATTGTACCATCGTGTTCGTACAACCGTGTGGATTGGATTCGGAGATATTAATCAAGGAAGTAAAATCATGGCACTTGAATTAGTGGGAGTTTGGTAGCTGAATTAGTGGGTATTACTATTAAACGAAGGATATATAGCCCTTCAAAAATATTTAACTTAATCGGTCCAAATATAGGCAAAAGGTATTCTGGTATGCCACTAATTATTACCAAGAAATAACATATAAGAGTATTTAAAAGTTTGACATAGTCACTTTCTGAAGGGAAGAAAAAACAAAATTATATAAAAATATTTCAAAATTACTTAAAAGCCAAAATAGACTATTATTATAGTCCAATTACTAAAGTCAAGGTACACTATTATCATAGTTTAAGGATGTTTTGTAATTTAAAAAAAAAAAATACTTAGTGGTTCAATATATAACAAGGTTGCATGGCAGCTTATCCCTGCCACTATGTAGGAATTTAGAATACCTAAATGGCAGAGGTTGAAAAAAAAAACAATTAAAAAAAAAAATATATATATATATATATATAAATAGATGAAAATCCAAGAGTATAATGTTGAACTTTGGAAAAGACCATAAAATTTATAGTCAATTGTTCCATTGTTAGCACAGGGGCATACCCAGGGTTCAATGCTACAACAACGCACCAACAAAACCCTAACTACCGGCCCTTTCGGAAACACCTGCGAAGCAGATGAAGTCTCACCCGAGGTAGAGGCAGGGGTGGTTGCATGACTCAGATGTCTGCAACCTTAGTTGGGACACCGATTTGTGATTACAACACCTTAACAAAGCACTTAGCAGTTACAGTTCATCAGTATTTAACCAGTAGCTACTTCGCAAATAAAACCTAGATCTAGCATACTCAAGCACTAAAAACATTCACATAGGTTATATCTAGCATTCATCCAGATTATTAAGCACAAAGCATTAACAGATCTATCTATCATTCATCTATATCAAATCACTTAAGCAAGTAAACACATCAATACATCGCACAAAGCATAGCAACACGGGATATATGTGGTTCACCCCCAGCCTGGGGCTACGTCCACCAACTCTTCTTCTCTTTTATTATCTTCAGCCAATTAGCTACATGCATAGAGCCACAAGATCCTACTCTGCATAGGACAAGAGATTTGCGGGCACCCCGCTAGATCCTCCTTCCCCGAGCTAGGTTACAACACAAAGCTTCTACTCAATCTCTTGCAATCACTTACACTTAGCCTTGCAAGTCTCACACAGCATGCACAAAGAATGTACACTATCACTTGCACTTAGAACTTAGCATCACCCATTCTCCACTAGCTTGCATTGCCTAGATTTCTATTTATACATGACAAAAGAGACCTAAACATGGGTAAACCCATGGGTCGACATCCCCACACTCGTTACATAAGCCCAAAACCCAAAAGGGTCCTAAAAAAGGGCCGAGATCCCGCGATATCCACTTCGACTTGTGCTCTGCCTTCGACAACCTATCAAAGTCCCAAAATAGGTCAAACTTGACCAAGGATCACCAAAACTTCGTCAAGGACCAACAGGCCCCCAACACTCACATGTGACTCGTCCCGAGTCACTCTGATCTGGGTAGTTCTGCCTCAAAATCCTTGAGCTTGCCTCGAGCTGCTTCGAACTGTTTACGCGCCAAGGCCTCTTGTTCAACGAACTCTTGGATTATTGCTTCGTTGACAGGTCCCTCTGAGCGTTGTTCAGCTGTAGTGACGACTTGCTCTAGTTCTGCTCCTCAACCTTCAATCTCTACGAATAGTTTGCAAGCCTCATCCTGAATTGGTTGGAGTCTCTGAGTCACTACCATTACTCTGCTCTGAATTGTGTGGACCTGTTGTTGGGCATTGCATTGTTCTTGGGATCGCTTCATCCTTTCGACTGCTGACAGGGGCTTCAATTGCGCCTGTTTTGTTTCTGCTTGCTGCTTTGCCTCCAGTGCCTTTAATTCAGAATCCTCAGTGAGTCGCTCATAAGTTTGGGCACTGCGATCACTTAGTTGTTTACATTCCATGGCGAGGGCCTTGATTCTTTCAACTGTGCTTCGAGCAATTGCTTCTCTTTGATCTCGTACATACGGCGAAGTGATGGGCATTGTTCAGAGTTCTAAGTCTTATATTCTTTGTTATAATTGTTGGATAGCTTCTGCGAGCTGTGCTACTTGATGCTCCACTTGGTCTTCTGCCTTTGGCTCTAAGCCTCTCACGGAGTGAAGTGCTCTGTCGACTGCTTCTTTGACTCCCAGTTGTTCTGTGAGCATCTGTTCTTTTTCTTGCTTGGCCTGTGCTCTTTCTTTTTCAAACTTGGCTTGAAGGTCCTCTTTCTCCATTTGTGCAACTCGACGTTTCTCTACCATTTCTTCTTGTGCTTGCTTCAGGGTCACTCTGGCTTGTTCTTTCTCTTCTTGCGCTCGACGAAGGTGGGCTTCGGTCGCATCAGCTAGTCTGTGAAGTTGGGCAGGCTCATCTCCCAACTCTGGTTCCTCTGATGGCGGGGGTGCAGTGGACATTGTGTGGCTGGAGTGAAGAACCTGTTGTACCCCTCTCAGATCTATCGTGATTCTGTCATACAAGGCTTCTTGCTTAGCTTCGTTGTTCTGCAAAATGTTCTGTGAAGCGTCTGATACGACTGCGATGATGAAATCGAAGTCATCGATCGTGAGTACAGTCTGAAGCTTCGGATTGCTTGCTTTGGATTTATTCCGCAAGGTATGTTTCGTGGGGGAAACCTTCCTTTTCTTCGATGGATCTACATCATCGAGGGGTTCCGTGGTGGGGTTACTTCACCTTGCTCCTACTTATCTTCTTCCCCTACTTTTTCTCCTTTCTCCTCTTTGTCCACCTCGTCACCTCCTCCTTCACTAGGAGAATCTGAGGCAGTCTCTTCTAAGGCGCTTCTTAGTTCCTATACATCTTTGTTCTTCTTCCTTTTGCTACTGTTGGGTGCATTATACTCCTCGTGGGTAACTACCAAGCTTCCAATGAGGTTTGGGTCGGACAATTATGCCTTAGCGACTCGTATAAGGAACTCTGCGAGCCATTCCTTAGTGATTTCTTCTAGGTCCTCCTCGGTGAGCTTATAGTATGACTGAAGCTCTTCTTTTTCTCATTTGTGTGTGCGATGATATATATGAAATGCCTATCTGCGTGAAACTTCATAAGGGGTCTGAACTTGTCCAGAGTGTTTGGCGTCATCCGGGAGAACGATTCGATAGCCCTTTTCTGCTGCAGGTACTAGGTATGGAATACTGCGTTTGACTGCCACTGTTTTCCCATGACGCTCGAGTACCAGAGTGTGTGAACTTCGTAGCAAGTGGTTCAAACAACTCAATGTCCGGGAAGGTCGCATCTCCCAAGCTGTAAACGTGATGAGGATCAGTAACCAGCTAAAGTGGAACTCGTAGCCCTGATCCCGAGCTTCGCGGCAATCGACTTCTAGTTGGTTGACTAAGTACTTCACCCAGTTCATCTGTAATCCCTCCACGCATTTTCCTGCGAGGTCGACTAAAAACCCTATGACTTGCGTGTTGGTTGTGGAGCCTGACTATATTCCTGATTCAGAGGTCTTTTACTTTCAGCTGTGTTTATACCCCATGAAGTATTTACACCCCAGAAGTATGTACACTCTTCCACGCGGGCCCCCAGCGGGGGTTCGGGGGCAACGTCCCCCGATGGGGGTTCAGGGGTGAAGCCCCCGAAGGAAAAATTGCCTTGTAAATGTATATTGTAATTTCATTGTAAATCTGGACCGTTCATTATAAGGTCACAGATCTAACGATAGAGATTATGTTAGGGTTTTTTGCCCTAGAAGGAAACCCTCTTTTATGAGGGAAATGTATTGCAGCTATGGTTGATGGCGAATATTGTATTCTGAGATAAGAGACTATGAGAGAAAGAAGAGGAAGTTACAGCGGGTTTGCTATAGGTTGTATCCCTTCATATGTTGGATAATAATAAAGGAAGGACTTGACAATTTCTCTGGTGAACGTAGCCCACACTGGGTGAACCACGTAAATCTGTGTCTCTATTGTATTGTGTATCTTTTGTGTTTTGTTTCCGCATTTGTTTTATTTTATTGCTCAACGGTCCTATTTTTCTAACAACTGGTATCAGAGTGAAAGGTAACTCGCAGGAAAAGAGGGTTCCTGGTTCGAGTGGGAGCAATGTCGGAAGATGGAAAGTTTAGGGTCGAGAAATTTAACGACCAAAACTACCAGTTATGGAAGATGCAGATGGAAGACTATTTATATCAAAAGGATCTATTCCTACCATTGGGCGGAATAGCAAAGAAGCTGGCGGCTACGAAGGACGAAGAATGGGAGATTCTTGACAGAAAAGCTCTAGGAATGATATGGTTGAGCCTGGCAGCGTCGGTGGCTTTCAATATTTCCAAAGAAAAGACAACGAAGGGTTTGATGGACGCATTGGCCAAATTGTATGAAAAACCCTCGGCATCCAATAAGGTATTTCTAATGAAGAGATTATTTAATATGAAGATGTCGGAAGGTGGGTCTGTTGTGGATCATTTAAATGATTTTAATACGGTTACTAATCAACTAAGTTCTGTAAAAGTGGAGTTTGATGATGAGGTCAGGGCTCTTCTAATCGTGTGCTCATTGCCAGAAAGCTGGAACGGCTTGGTCATGGTTGTAAGTAACTCTGTCTCTGGTTCAAATACTTTAAAATTTGAATATGTTGTGTTGACGGGCGAAATTGACCACTCGTCAACTGGAGGAGTGAATCCGGTCCGAGGTTGTCTAATTAACCCAAGCCATTTGGATTAATCCACTCCGACGGGTTTAGCGGCTCCGTTGGCTGATCTAAGTCCTAAAGAAAGTGAAAAAAACAAAATTAAAGAAAATGCAATAACTTGACGAATAACAATCGCTGAAAACTATATATAGATCTAATATATATTTACAGTTTAACTAATTAATATTTATAAAATAACTCTACTTATTTTATGTACAATATATACAAATGATTCTATTTCTAATATATAATATGTACAAAATACGAATTTTAATCTAAATCCGCGAAAATCAAATATAAGTTGATTTTTTAAACAACAGTAAAACTATTATTTAATATGTTTTTAATCTAGAAATAGAATATCAATCTGTCTAATTGAAAACAGAAATAACAGATAGTAGAAGATGTTTTAACTGCAGGAAATTTCTGTATTCATTAAACTAATGAAATCAAACTAACAAACTGACATGTTATCGCATCCAATATTTGTTCAGTGTGTAGCATCCAATCTCCCTGTCTGATGAGGTAAACCCGCGACATATCCTACAATTTGCTTCTCATAAATGTGAAGCAGTAATGATGGAATTTGAATGACAGAACATATAAGAGATACGATCACAGCAATCTCATAATTTCACATGCAGCCACATTAAGATAAATCTTGCTGTGAGAACTTGTGTATAAATATTCAACAAATGATGAAGATAAATCTCTTACTCTCAAGTTTAAACAAAATGATTACTGTGTGTTAAATCTGGAACATAAAATATGGATAATATATAAATTTTTATCATATCAACTTGTAGTAAACCATGAAAGCGAAAGCAATCATAATCTAATTGCAAATTGAAGTAATCATGACTTGAACAAAACCACAATACGGAAAAGCTAAAGCTGTGACAAGTATTATATTTCATTCAAGTCTGTAAATGAAAAATCCATAGTCTTGCCCCATGCAGAGATGATTTCAAGTTTACAAAATAACATGCTTATATAGGTTCCAGGAACAAAATGTTCCATGTTGATAATATCAAATCTGTTCCAAAAATATGGGGAATGCAACCACCCTGATTTTACTTGATATCAAAATACCAACAACCTAATCTATTTACTAAAAACATAAAGATGGTATGGTTGGGAGATCCCAACAGTGCCTCAAATCTCCTTAGAAATCATAGGTTCCTGAAAACAAATGCAAATGGGAAGATTTTAGATGTGTTTTCAATTGTCAAAACAAGCAATTCGAATTTTTCTAACTCGCTACAGAATCTTACGATTTTGTAGCTAGTTATAATTACCACTACAATCATATTTTATTCAACAAACAAAACAAACTAATTTCTATAAGAAAAGTAATATGTTCAAACAAATCGTACACCCTAAATTGAGAGTGACAAAATCATGCTAAACTTGAAAAAGATCATACCTCAAATCAAGGGATTAAAACATATCAAGCAATCTTGGAGTTTACTATTGTTGTCACTGCCTCTACATTCTTAAAAATGACAGATCCTGTAGTCTTTAGGCGTTTTTCCTTTGCTTGGGCTACGGATTGGAGTCTATTGTTCTCGTTTGTCAACGAAACTACTTGGTCTTTCAAAGATTTAAGCCTGGATTGTAGTAAAGGCACATCCGTATAATACCTGTCGATCCAGGATCGACACTCATTACACTGTGGTTGTAGGGACTGTGCATTGTGTTAGCAACAATTGTGGTATTGGGGAGCAAAGGTACGCAAGTCTGCAGGACTGCGTGATAAGTGGCCAAGCACAGCATACAGAAGAAATCTGCTTGGAGCCCGAGTCAAGCAAGTGAGCTTGATCATGGACATGAGAAGCGGCGAAAGCTCCACGGGAGGGTTTCATCGGAAATCTGGATATTGGAGATCCCGGGAGCTAGAGTTTTGTGCATTGCAGGATCGCGATTCGCGATTTCCCGATCGGCGGGAACATCTGTCAATCGTGGAGGACAAATGGAAGGCTTTGCGACGAGGAGCGGACCGTTGACAGGTCAACGGCCATGAGCCATCGTGGATCGGGAAATCGCGAGTCCGGAGGGTGCGTGTTCGTTGACATCGCAACCCGCGAAATCCCGATGGAAAGTATGGTCAAAGGCATATGATGATGGTCACTTGAACCAGGGCCTAGTCAAAGGGCCAGCACGGAAGGCGCATCGGGGATCGGGGAGTCGCGAGTCCCGTGAACACAAACATCGTGTCATCGCGAACGCCGAAACTCCAATGGGGGGTTTGGCTACGGTCACGCGGAAACAGGTCATATGGATCGTGTTTTAGCCGGTAGGGGATAGCTCCTAGGAGAAGGAGCTCATCGCACATCGGAATATCGGAGATCCCGAAGGCAAGGAGTTTGTGCATATCGAACTCGCGAATCCCGAAGCCTCATCACATACCTCCGTTACCTGTCCCTTGCCGCCACGTCCTATCCCCTTGTCATGCCAACCGCATTTTCTTCCTGGCCCCTGTGTTCCTTCCACCTAGCTCGTACACTTTGAAGCCCATGAATTCTTCCACTTGTGTTTGCCCTATCGTTCTCCCTTCGCCACATCCATCTGCATGGCCTCTCCTCATCCCATCTCCACACCAATCGTGTCTAACTACCCCTGCCTGGTCATCGTCCGTTCACCACTTCGTGTCAAGTCCTCCAGTCATCACGACGGCCTCCACGTCCACCCGCTAGTCATACCATGATTTATCCAAACAGAAACAATTGGCAGAATGAGAAGGCCTCCATGTCCTGTAGATACAGAGTCGACCGGGGCCTTTCCCGATCTCAATGAAACAGTTATTGCGGCAGTTGATGGTGGTTGGACATCGTTTCCTCCATAAATGGAAAGTCCAGAAAATGACTGTAAGATTGTCAATTCATTCACGGGTCCTTTGGAGCGTGATTGCGTCTGACTGAAGTTCACGACTGTCCAGAGACTGCAGGCGCAGTAAACATGCAGACGTAATGTCTTCAATGCGATGTCTCGAATTGGCTTCTATGGTTTTGTCCCAAGTATATGTAGGCGTTTTCGCCATTTTTGTAAGGATCGATGGTTGAGCTAAGCTCCCGGTTGTAAAGTTTTAATGAAGCATTGTTGCTCTGGTTATGTATGAACTTTTGAGACTTCTTGCCTTATGAATTCCAGCTTCTTTCATGTCTTTGTTTACACTGTGTTAGAGCAGCTCGGAATTGGAGGATCCAGTCGAGTTGTAGCTATTATAGGATGATGTTGTAATGGATCATTGTAATAGTTGCACTGTCTCTAATCAGTTCTTTTGATTTCTCCAGCGCTGAGTGACTTGGAATTGGAGGATCCAGTCAAGTCCCCTTTCAGTTCCTTGAGACCCTGAACCAAGCGGATCTTGCTTTCAGAGTCTTTCTTCTGCAAACTGCCGAAAGCCTGTTGCCCAAGTTGTTTGTTCACTTTTCCTA
>ML778949.1:135447-145891 GCA_009831015.1 Picea engelmannii
GTTGGAAAAGATACACACTAGCCAGAATCCTGCAGACATGTTAACAAAGGGAGTAACCAGGGAGAAACTGAGTTCCTGCTCAGTTTCAGTTGGTCTTCAAGAATGAAGATGAAGATGAGAAATTTGTCAGGTCCAAGAAGGTTTAGAGTCCAGGATATACAACAGCGGTGGAGTTGTTGAAATCAGTCTCCAAGTGGGAGATTGTTGGTTGTGGAGCCTGATTATCTTCCTGATTCAGAGGTCTTTTACTTTCAGTTGTGTTTATACCCCATGAAGTATTTACACCCCAGAAGTATGTACACTCTTCCACGTGGGGAAGTACAGAGGGGGAGTACCCCCTCTGTGGGGTCCGGGGGGGCTATCCCCTTGGCTAGGGGGTCTGGGGGCAAGCGGGCCCCCAGTGGGGGTTCGGGGGTGAAGCCCCCAAAGGAAAAATTGCCTTGTAAATGTATATTGTAATTTCATTGTAAATCTGAACCGTTCATTATAAGCTCGCAGATCTAACGATAGAGATTATGTTAGGGTTTTTTCCCTAGAAGGCAACCCTCTTTTTTGAGGGAAATGTATTGCAGCTATGGTTGATGGCGAATATTGTATTCTGAGATAGGAGATTGCGAGAGAAAGAAGAGGAAGTTATAGCGGGTTTGTTGTAGGTTGTATCCCTTCATATGTTGGATAATAATAAAGGAAGGACCTGGAAATTTCTCTGGTGGACGTAGCCCACACTGGGTGAACCACGTAAATCTATGTCTCTATTGTATTGTGTATCTTCTGTGTTTTTTTTCCGCATTTGTTTTATTTTATTGCTCCACGGTCCTGTTTTTCTAACACCGCATGGGTCTGTTCTTTCAGACTAGCTTACCAGCAATCAACTAGTAAGCGAGGCACACTGCACCATTCTAAATGGAGGCTACCTTGTAGCCTCGCGTCCCCTTCTCTACATCGTGATAGATGTCTTTAATCTCTTGTGTCAGGGCATGATCTGCAGCCTTCCCTGGGTAGAAGTTCTGTGGGTCGGGCCCCTCCATGCTCAATCCGGTGATCCTATAGATCAACGCCAGATCGACGGTGATACCCCTGTCTAACCATAAATAACCGTTGTGGAAGCACAACAATAGGAGTTTAGCGCACATATTAACCTCTTGGTGCCTTCCAAAGTGTGGAATTTTCATGACATTAAGGATAATGGACTGTGCAATGTTCATGGTCCATGGCTGGGGAATGATGTTCGATCTCTTTCCCTTCATCTTAGTCATGTACTTGTGAGGCGCAAGCATGTAGTAGGTCTTGCAGTCCCCTAGATTATAGTCAATGATCTTTAAGGTTGGAATCCTCTCCAACTGCAGTCTGACTGCGCGTAACCCCTTCAGGAGGTACATCGTGATGACAGTGTAGTTGAAGTCCCTCGGGACACTGTCACGATTAACCACATCAGCTAGAGGCGGGATGTAATCGAGCAGAACATATGGGATTAACTTCGCATTCGCTAAGTCATTTATGTGCTTGGTTCTTTTCTCATCTGCAATGCGGGATGGTCCAGATCCACGAGCAGTTGACAGGGAGGATTGCACTCCTCGCGTCGATGAAGCTTGAACTCCCGTGGACATCACTTTCTCTGCCATAAGGTCGATTAGAACTTCTTCGACGACTTTCTCTGCGGCGCTGAGCTCGTCCTACATACACGCTCAGATCGGATAACTCAGGAGGATGAATGAATGCTTAAAGCAATGGAACAGGTGTCAGTCTCAATAAACACAGCGCGGTAGCAATGAGTTCTCTTGTTGGCTTGGATACAATTCGCAAAAGTGTTCTCGGTGCAATAATTGACGGAATAAGTAGACAACAATGTAACAAATCTTCTCCAACAGACAAGAGGCCTTCATCAATGCAGTTATGTCCATTGTGGCGCGGTCCCAACGGTCCAATGGCGAGCTTTCTGGTCATAACTGTTGTTCTAACCGTTCTGGGCGTCGGGCTAACGGTTATAATGCTCTCAATGGCTATATCGCTACGCCATGGCGAAGTGCCATGTTGTGCTCTTCTGATGTCCCGACGAAGTTCCAGTTTTGCAATTCTTCCCTCTGTGAAGTCCCCTCTAGGACCTTCTATAACTTTTCTATCTTTGTTCTCTTCTTACTGAGTTTTCTAGCCTTCTTCCCAGTGATCTTCATCTCGGTATTCCTCTTTCCATTCTGATTCTTATCTCCTTTTGGTATAGTAACTTCGCGTTGTTGAGACTCTTTCGTAGGGTTCAAGGGCAATACCTCTTCTCTGTCTGGGGTAGGTGCTCCATTCTTCTGTGAATATTCTTGTGTTCGTTCAAATTCGACATCCAAGTTTCTGGTTTTAAATAGCTTCGATCTATTCTCATGTTTTTCAATCAAGTGCATTATCCTCTGAGTCATGAAATCTTTTCATTCTTGCTTCTTTTGTTCTAATACTTCCTCTTCTTTTCTTTTGGTCTGATTTCTCTCAATCCAGGGTTTTCCTAATAACATAATAAATGGGGCGTTGTTCTCAATAAATTTAAAAACCTCAAAACCTCCCTCTGTCATAGTTCCATGAGCACTCATAACTATCTGGGTGAGTCTTCCACATAGGGTTATTAGCTTTCTTCTAAATAATCTTATTCCTCCTAATGAAAGAATCATAGCAGGCTTCCCTAAAATTTCCCATGTTCTTTCTGGCATAACATTCGCATGTGTTTCATCATCTAGAACACAGTATATGTCGAAGTCTCCTATTCTTGTTTCTATGCACTCTTTTTCTTTGAAGATCTCTGATAAGTTAATATGTTTGTGATCATTCAGGGTTTCTTTCATTTGCAGTAATACAGTCTCTAATTCTTTCTGGGGTTCTGTCGTGGTCTTAGTTTCTTGATCTTCCTAGGGGTTTTCTTGTCTCATATTCATTCTTTCAACCTTAGCAATCATTCTAGGGAAATCCAAAACTTCATGATCCATAGCTTGACAACAAAGACAACTAGGTCTTCTACCAGGACATTCCTTAGCAAGATGTCCCGGTCTTCTGCAATTATAACAAAGAGTTAATCTTCTCTTTCTTTGAAATGATCCCCAACCTTTCTTGTACTGCGCATTAGGATCATAGTGGCTAACCTGCAAAAAATTATGTCTATGTGTTGAAATTACTAAGCCAGCTGAAAGGGGGGGTGAATCAGTTGTTACTGTGCTTAAACAATATTAAGTCTATTAAACCATTTTTAATCTTTCATCAAGTGACCATCAATATTATACATCATATGAACACCATAAATAATGAGCATCAATCACACATAAGATATACACAGAGACAGATTTTCACGAGGAAACCCATAAAGGGAGAAAACCTCTTCTTCTTCGAAATGATAGGTAGTCTTTTAAGTTCTATACATCATCTATGTTTGAGCACCAACTCAAAGTGAGGCTACTACCTCTGTTTTACAAGCTCCAACTTGTTTGAGAGCACCAACTCTCTGGTTTCTCTGGCACCCACTAGAAGGAAGCACCAACTCCCTAAGTGTTCCAACACCAACTGGATGGAAGTACCTACTTCCACTTATACAAGCACCAACTTGCATATAGAAAACTCTGTGTTTTCCCAAGCACCACCCTGCCACCCTGTTTTTCTAGCCACAACTAGATGGAAGCTACAACTCCCAATATTCAATCACCAACTCAAATATCAGAGGATCGCAGTCCTCCCTAGCACCACCCTACCTCTCTGTTTATGAATAAGTGATTGAAAAAAAAACCAATACATGTGTCCCAATTCTTAACCCTTCTTTTCTCTTCTGCAATTCTTCTCTGCTTCAAAAACTGTTCTGCAATTCTGCTCTGCTTCATGCTATTCTGCTATTCTGCTTTGCTTCATGTTATTCTGCTATTATGCTCTTGCTTCTATCTGTTCAGCAACTGTTACTCATCTCTGAGTTTTATCTCAAGCTCTGCAACCTTTAATTTTACTCTTCTTACCGTTCATCACATTTTTTCGGTTAGAACAACCAACCTTACATAGTCGCTTCATGTCTCCTTTTATTCACACATGCCTCATCAGTTACACCTCGAATCTTCTTGGGCAAAAACGCCTCAGCAACTGAATCGCCAACCGATCAAGAATCATGAATCTGTTTTGCTAACTGAATCGTAACTGATTAATTAACTGTGAAGTGCAACAGTAGCCCTCCGATCATATTCAAATTCACCTACATCGTTGGATTAAATCGGCAGGGTTTTGCGTTTATCTCATATGCCCACTAGCTGTGACCGAGCGCTAAATAGAATTTGAATTTCGTGATCTCGCATCTCGGCATTCCTATGATAAAGGATCTCGACACTCCAAGTCGCGATCGTCGAGAATCCGAGATGGAGCTTAGCACCGCTAGCTTCTTCCCCTCACGTGACCACCAACGGTGACCACAAGCTGCGCCAAAAGGCGCTTCATATTTCGCAAACTTATAAACTTCATTGAGCCTGATCAATGGTTGAGATCTCCAATCATCCGATGGTCCAGATCTCTTCGTTATCTCGCATATCGCGATTCCTGTGATGAAGGGTCTTGATCTCCAAGTCGTGATCGTCGATACTATGAGATGGAGCTTAACACCGCCAGCTTCTTCCTCCATCTTCCGCAAATGTAACCACTAGCTGTGACCACAGCCTTATTCAAAAACACATTTCGCAGTTTCGCATCTCGGGTATTCTGTCGTGCTCTGATCTATCGCCATGTGCCCCTCTTGGATCAATGATCTAGAGCTTATCGCGATTTCGCCACTTCATGAGCCTTCTTCATGCCTGATCAACGGTCCACAATCCTTGGTGATCTGACAATCCAGATCTTTTCGTGATCTCGCATGTCGCAGTTCTTGTGATGAAGAATCTCGATACTCCAAGTTGCGAACGCCGAGATGGAACTTAGCAGTTAGCTCCTTCCCTAAGCCTTCGATGATGTGACCTTGAAATATGACCACTCGCCAATCAAACGAGCACTTCGCTCCTTTGATGTTCCAGTCAGCGAAACGATGATCTTTCGCCATGTGTCCTATGGAACCAACGGTCCAGGTAATATCGTGATTTCACCACGTGTCCTTCTTGAATCAATGGTCAAGATCTTATCGCGATGTCGCATATCGTGAGTTTGAACCTCTGTCCTTTGGATTTCCTGATCTGTGAAACTTCGAAACGAAACCTTTGTCGTGCTTTGACTGTTTTCCTCCTTTTGAGCTTACACTATTGATCTTGCCATTATCGTTATGCTATTGATCGTGTTGATCTTCGCCATCTGATCGTGTTGATATTCGCCATCAATGACAAACACGCATACTCTGCCTCTGTCTAAAAACATGCCAACCATCTCCCCCTTTGGCATTGATGACAATCCCTTGAAAAACATGCAACTATACCACTGTAGCATCCTTGAAATTTACCACACTTTCTCCCCCTTTGACATCAATGTCAAAGAAGAAACACGCTCCCCCTGAGTTGTTGCATTGCATACTCCCCCTGTCAACTATGAGCAACTTAGAAATACAACAGGTATTCAATAAGTACTCCTCCTGATCAAGTGAACAGATTAGACAAAAGAAGTTATAACCCTTAACTTTTGACGAAGATATCCAAAAGGGGTCGCTGCTAACGGTTTAGTAAAGATATCAGCTATCGGTTCTCTGGAAGGGATATAATTTAGCTGAACAACTATGTTTGTGACTTGTTCTCTGAGAAAATGGTATTTTATTAGGATATGCTTAGTCTTGGAATGAAGAACATGATTCTTGGAGACACTAATGGCACTAGTGTTATCACAGTGAATTGTAATCAGATCAGTATAGTTTACCTTCAAATCTGCAAGAGTTTGAATCATCCACAAAATCTGAGTGCAGCAAGTAGCAACAGCAATGTACTCTGCTTCTGTAGTTGATAAGGAAATAGATCCCTGCTTCTTACTAATCCATGCTACCAACGAGTCACCTAGGAAGAAGGCACCTCCACTGGTGCTCTTTCTTTCATCCACACAATTTGCCCAATCTGCATCTGAATAAGCAATTAACTGAAAATTTTGATTTCTAAGATACCACAGACCATAAGTCATTGTTCGCTTCAAGTATTTGAATATCCTTTTAACAGCTACCAAGTGACTTTGTTTAGGAGTTGACTGATAACGACCTACCATTTCAACAGCTTGCATTATATCAGGACGAGATGTTGTGATGTACAGAAAATTGCCTATCATAGAGCAATATGTCCTTTGATCAACATCCGGTGAAATATCATCTTTACTGAGATTGAAACCAACCACCATGGGTGTGCTAACAGGAGAGGAATCCTCAATCTGAAATTTCTTCAACATCTCTTTCAAATATTTTTCTTGAGAGATAAATATTCCTGCAAAACTCTGATTTACTTGTAAACCAAGAAAATATGACAGTTCTCCTATCATGAACATCTCAAATTCTGTTTGCATAGAGTTAGCAAACCACTGGACAGATGATTCATTAGTACAGCCAAAAATAATATCATCTACATAAACCAAAACAACTAGTAAATTATCACCTTCAGACTTAATGTAGAGATTGTTGTCAACGGTACCTTTCTTGAACCCTTTGTCTTGTAAATATTTGTCCAGTCTATAATACCAAGATCGTGGTGCTTGTTTCAGTCCATATAAGGCCTTCTTCAGCTTGCAAACATAATTAGTATTATTTGTCAATGAGAATCCTTCAGGTTGCTCCATATATACTTCTTCCTCTAGATCTCCATTAAGAAATGTTGATTTAACATCCATCTGATAAAATTTAAAGTTCTTATGACATGAATAAGCAAGAAACATTATGATGGCCTCCAATCTTGCCATTGGTGCAAAAGTTTCATCAAAGTCCTGACCTTCAACTTGTGCATACCCTTTACAGACCAATCTGGCTTTATTTCTAACAACTTGTCATTTTTCATTCATTTTATTTTTTAACAGCCATTTGGAACCTATTACATTCTTATCTTCAGGTCTAGGGACAAGCTCCTAGGTATTGTTCTTCTCAATCTCATCAAGCTCTTCATTCATTGCTCTAATCCAATCATCATACTAGCTGGCTTCATAAAAAAAATTAGGTTCAGTCATAGATAAAAAAGCAACATGAGATTGTTCTGAGTCTTTAATCAATTTCCTTCTTGTCTGAACTCCTTTATTTATATCTCCAATTATCTTATTTTCATGATGATTCTTTCTAACAATTCTGAGAGGTGATTTTGCTTCTTTGTGATGATTTGTGTCAGCCTGAGTATTCATATCTTCATCTGATTAGATTCTTCTCTTCCTGATCCTTGGACCTATTCATCTTCATCTTCAACTATATCTTTTGTGCTTGGTTCAGCATTGTTTACATTCCTGACTGGGACTTCTTCATCAACCTTTATGTCTATACAATCAACTAGTTTATGCAGCCTCTTATTGTAACATATGTACCCTTTATTGTTTGTAGCATAGCCCAAGAAGATACCTTCATCAGTCCTGTCATCATATTTGTCAATATTTTCATCATTGTTCTTGATATAAGATTTACTCCCAAAGACCTTAAAATGTTTGATTGAAGCAGGTCTTCCAAACCATAGTTCATAAGGAGTCTTGTCACTATGTGGTCTGAGATGTGCTTTGTTAAGGATATGAACAGTTGTATGAATTGCTTCTACCCAATATGTCTGACATATGTTCCTTTCATTCATCATTAATCTTCCCATTTGTTGTATTGATCTATCCTGCCTCTCAACAACTCCATTTTGCTGTGGAGTTCTTGGAATACTGTATTCTCGTTTGATCCCATGTTTATCACAGAACTCTTTGAAATTCCATGAACTAAACTCTCCTCCTCTATCAGACCTTACTGCCTTCAATCTTTTTCCTGTTTCATTCTCAGTCAGAGCCTTAAACACTTTGAATTTTTCAAATGCTTTAGATTTTTCCTTCAAAAAGGCAACCCACGTTAGTCTAGAATAATCATCAATAATCAACATAAAATAGTTTTCTTTTCCTGTACCTTAGTTTCTTGATGGTCCACATAAATCCATATGTACTAACTAGAGAGGTTTCTCTGTTGAAGGAAAGTTTTTAGATTTGAACTGAGTCCGAGTAAGCTTTCCTATCTGGCAAGGTTTACAAACAGAGTCGTATGGTTTTGATATCTTCGGAAGATCTTTTACTGCCCCATTGTTTCTAAGCTTGATTATATGATCAAAATTCAGTTGTCCAAGTCTCCTATGCCACAGCCAACTTTCATCATATTTGCTTAAGTGGAATTCTTCTTTTTCTTCATTTAACACATAGACATTGTTTTTTGTTCTTATCCCTTTTGCAACCAATTGTCATGAACTCAAAGACTTTATTTTACAGTCTTTAGAAATAAAAACAACTTCACATCCTTTGTCACAAACTTGATTGACACTTAGTAGATTATGTTTCAGACCATCTATAAACAACACATCTTGAGCTTTTCCTTTGCCATTACTCAGGCTTACCATTCCTTTAACTTTTATTTTTCTTGGTATATCGTTTCCAAAAGTTACATTCCCTGATTTGTTTTCACTTAAAGTTAGAAACTTACTTTTGTCTCCAGTCATATGTTTGGAACATCCACTGTCAATATACCATGAATTCTTTTGTTTTTGGGCTGATAACACTAGTCCACACTTGTCATCTACTTTCTTCTTCCAAACCTTGACATTTTCAGCAGTCGGAATCAAATCTGTCTTGTAATTCGTTAATCGACAATCTGTAGCTTTATGTCCATAATTACGGCAGATGTAACATTATGGTTCACTAAATAGAAGATCATAGCGATTGTTATGCTCATAACTATTGTTATGCTTAACCTACGTCCTTTTCCCAGCCATCATATGATTTATAGTCTGAGGTTGTTTGTTGCTTGGTTGTCTCGATCTTTGTTGTGGAAGATAGTTATTTGTTGAATATCTTGATTGTTCATATCTAAATCTTATAGAACAGTTTATAGCTTTGTGACCAAAATTAGAGCAGAAAAAACAATAACCATAGAAAAAACCTTTGTACCTTGAAAAAATATGTCTTCTTTGAGGAGGTCGACTTCTTTCATGCCAATAATCTCTTTGATCTACAGATTCAGTTCTGGTACTTTTTCTTTCATTCCTTCTCGGTGGTTGATTCTCTTTCTTTGTTTCTGTAGAGTGATTGTTGTCAATGTTTGAGGATTTGACAAACTTGATGGGTTATGTATTACTTGAATGATTACTACTTGATCCTTCTTCATAGCCCAAGCCAGCTTTCAACTTTGGATTCCTTTGCTAATTTAGAATGGAAGTTAATTCTTATGAGGCTTTAATACTAGACGGATTTTGGTGATGCAATGCCTTAAACTTCTCCATTTCTTTTCTGGTGTTTACTATCTCTTCTTCTAAGGCTTCACACTTTGATTTCTTCTCTGATAACTATTGCTTCAGAATGTCTTCTATTTTTTTTGCCTCTTCTAACTCCACTTTTAGTAGAGCAAAGTCTTCATCAGGTTTTTTTATCATTCATTTTAAACTGCATCAACAACCGTTTTTGTTTTCTCTTCTTACATCTGAGTCTATCAATTTCTTCCAAAGCATTGATTAATTCACCTTCCATATCAACCACAGCTTCTTCATCATCCATTTCACCTCCTGTGTGTTCATCATCAAGATATCCCATAGCCATAAGCATAAAATCATTCACTTTGTCTTCACATGATGAATCACTATCTATGTCTTACGAGGAATTGTCATTATTTGCACACAAACTTTTCTTCTTACTATATTTCTTGAATTTGTACTTATTTTCATCATCAGAGTTCTAGTCCTTTTTCTGATGGGGACACTTAGATGAAAAATGGCATATCTTACCACAGTTAAAACATTTGAAGGGAAGCTTACCTTGATATTTTCCTGATCCTTTCTTTAACCTTCTCACAAATTTTGCCTCAGTATCATCTAAATCTGAATCAGTATTATTGTCTGCTTTAAAAGATGCTTCTCTAGTAATGGATTTATCTTTGTTGATTCTCATTTCATATGCAGTTAAAGTTCCTAGGAGTTGATCAATGCACAGAGTTTTAAGATCATTTAGTTCTTCTATTGCAGAGACTTTTGGATTAAATTTATCAAGCAAAGATCTTAAAATCTTCTGTACTAAATTTGATTCTTCAAACTTCTCACCAAGACCCTTCATGGCATTCACAAGTTCTTCAACTCTTAAAAAATACTTGCTAACTGTTTCATCTTCATTCATCTTTAGTTGTTCAAACTTCAACCTAAATGTTTGAAGTTTGGCATCATTTACTTTCTCATTTCCTTCATAGCTGCTAATAAGTTTATCCCACATTTCTTTGGCAGTTTGAAGATGCATCACCTTTACAAACTCGGCTTCTGCAAGTCCATTCAAGATAGCATTCATTCCCTTAGCATTAAAG
>ML778949.1:145941-156120 GCA_009831015.1 Picea engelmannii
TATCCCACATTTCTTTGGCAGTTTGAAGATGCATCACCTTTACAAACTCGGCTTCTGCAAGTCCATTCAAGATAGCATTCATTCCCTTAGCATTAAAGCTAAATTCTAACTTATCATCCTTGGAAGCTAGTACAACAGGCTTTGTATATCCAGTCTCTACTACATCCCAAACATCAACACCTAAGGCCATTAGGTATGTTCTCATTCTAACCTTCCAAAAGGCAACATTTGTTCCATCAAACAGAGGAGGCTTACTAGTTGAAGTCCCTTCATGACTTGTCATGTTTAAGCTTACAAATCTACCTTTAAATAAAAGGAACCCACTCTGATACCAATTGTTGAAATTACTAAGACAACTGAGAGGGGGGGGTGAATCAGTTGTTACTATGCTTAAACAATATTAAGTCTATTAAACCATTTTTAATCTTTCATCAAGTGACCATCAATATTATACATCATATGAACACCATAAATAATGAGCATCAATCACACATAAGATATACACAGAGACAGATTTTCACGAGGAAACCCATAAAGGGAGAAAACCTCTTCTTCTTCGAAATGATAGGCAATCTTTTAAGTTTTGTACATCATCTATGTTTGAGCACCAACTCAAAGTGAGGCTACTACCTATGTTTTACAAGCTCCAACTTGTTTGAGAGCACCAACTCTCTGGTTTCTCTAGCACCCACTAGAAGGAAGCAACAACTCCCTGAGTGCTCCAGCACCGACTAGATGGAAGTACCTACTTCCACTTATACAAGCACCAACTTGCATATAGAAAACTCTGTGTTTTCCCAAGGCACCACCCTGCCACCCTGTTTTTCTAGCCACAACTAGATGGAAGCTACAACTCCCAATATTCAAGCACCAACTCGAATATCAGAGGACCACAATCCTCCCTAGCACCACCCTACCTCCCTGTTTATGAATAAGTGATTGAAAAACAAACAATACAGGTGTCTCAATTCTTACCCCTTCTTTTCTCTTCTACAATTCTTCTCTGCTTCAAAAACTGTTCTGCAATTTTGCTCTGCTTCATGCTATTCTGCTATTCTTCTCTGCTTCATGCTATTCTGCTATTTTGCTCTTGCTTCTGTCTGTTCGACAACTGTTACTCATCTATGAGTTTTATCTCAAGCTCTGCAACCTTTAATTTTACTCTTCTTACCGTTCATCACATTTTTCCGGTTAGAACAACCAACCTTACACAGTCGCTTCATGTCTCATTTTATTCACACACGCCTCATCAGTTACACCTCGAATCTTCTTGGGCAAAAACGCCTCAGCAACTGAATCGCCAACCGATCAAGAATCATGAATCCGTTTTGCTAACTGAATCGTAACTCATTAATTAATTGTGAAGTGCAACAGTAGCCCTCTGATCATATT
Organism: Picea engelmannii; assembly: GCA_009831015.1. Taxonomy (NCBI): domain Eukaryota; kingdom Viridiplantae; phylum Streptophyta; class Pinopsida; order Pinales; family Pinaceae; genus Picea; species Picea engelmannii. The sequence continues at coordinate 147,334 of ML778949.1, forward strand.
CAAATTCACCTGCACCGTTGGATTAAATCGACAGGGTTTTGCGTTTATCTCATATGCCCACTAGCTGTGACCGAGCGCTAAACAGAATTTGAATTTCGTGATCTTGCATCTTGGCATTCCTGTGATAAAGGATCTCGACACTCCAAGTCACTATCGCTGAGACTCCGAGATGGAGCTTAGCACCGCTAGCTTCTTCCCCTCACGTGACCACTGACGGTGACCACAGGCTGTGCCAAAGGGCGCTTCATATTTTGCGAACTTATAAACTTCATCGAGCCTGATCAACGATCGAGATCTCCAATGATTCGATGGTCTAGATCTCATCGCTATCTCACATATCGTGATTCTTGTGATGAAGGTTCTTGATGCTCCAAGTCGCGATCGCCGACACTCCGAGATGGAGCTTAACACTGCTAGCTTCTTCCTCCATCTTCCGCAAATGTAACCACTGGCTGTGACCACAGCCTTATTCGAAAACGCATTTCGCACTTTTGCATCTCGGGTATTATGTCGTGCTATGATCTATCGCCACATGCCCCTCTTGGATCAACGATCCAGATCTTATCGCGATTTCGCCACTTCACGAGCCTTCTTCATGCCTGATCAATGGTCCACAATCCTTGGTGATCTGACGATCCAGATCTTTTCGTGATCTCGCATATCGCAATTCCTGTGATGAAGAATCTCGATACTCCAAGTTGCGAACACCGAGATGGAACTTAGCAATTAGCTTCTTCCCTTAAGCCTTCGACGATGTGACCTTGAAATATGACCACTCACCAATCAAACGAGCACTTCGCTCCTTTGACGTTCCAATCAGCGAAACGATGATCTTTCGCCATCTGTCCTATGGAACCAACAGTCCAGGTAATATCATGATTTCACCACGTGTCCTTCTTGAATCAATGGTCAAGATCTTATCGCAATGTCACATATTGTGTTTGAACCTCTTTCCTTTGGATTTCTCGATCTGTGAAACTCCGAAACGAAACCTTTGTCATGCTTTCACTGTTTTCCTCCTTCTGAGCTTACATTGTTGATCTTGCCATTATCGCTATGCTACTGATCTTGCTGATCTTTGCCATCTGATCGTGTTGATCTTCGCCATCAATGACAAACATGCATACTCTGTCTCTGTCTAAAAACATGCCAACACTAGGTTCCTGCATCCATTTGTTAGTCCAAACATTCTTTCTATGCATAAGAATAACATATATTTCATTATTTTTATCAGATCTACTCACATCAAACCTTCTTCCATCTAGATGTGCCCTACTTTTCAAGCTAGGGCAAAATTTATCAAACATACCCAGATCCATACTTTTGAAACAAAAATTTCCACTTAACTTTCCTTTTTCAATCAAAACTTTTCACTGTTCTTACCTTTAACAAAGCACAAAGCCTTCATATCTGAATTTTCTTCTTAGCACGGAGCTTCACAAGTTAAGTAGACTACTGCGCATTAAAGAAACAGATCTACGCACAGAGCTTTCTTTTATTCAGTTCCCATCAATCACATTTTCAGGTCCCGACAACGGAACCATTTGTTGGCACAGGGGCAGACCCAGGGTTCAACGCTACAACAACACACCAACAAAACACTAACTACCGGCCCTTTCGGCAACACCTGCGAAGCAGATGAAGTCTCACCCAAGGTAGAGGTAGGGGTGGTTGCAGGACTCAGATGTCTGCAACCTTAGCTGGGACATCGATCTATGATTACAACACCTTAACAAAGCACTTAGCAGTTATAGTTCTTCAGTATTTAACCAGTAGCTACTTCGCAGATAAAACCCTAATTACAGAGCACCGCAGTTTTCACCCAGATCTAGCATTCTCAAGCACTAAGCACATTCACATAGGTTAGATCTAGCATTCATCCAGATTATTAAGCACGAAGCATTAACAGATCTATCTATCATTCATCTATATCAAAGCACTTAAGCAAGTAAACACATAAACACATCAATACATCGCACAAAGCATAGCAACACGGGATATACGTGGTTCACCCCCAGCTTGGGGCTACGTCCACCAACTCTTCTTCTCTTTTATTATCTTCAGCCAATCAACTACATGCACGAGCCACAAGATCCTACTCCGCATAGGACAGGATATCTGCGCACACCCCGCCAGATCCTCCTTCCCTGAGCTAGGTTACAGCACAAAGATTCTACTCAATATCTTACAGTCACTTGTACTTAGCCTTGCAAGTCTCACACAGCATGCACAAATCATGTACACTATCACTTACACTTAGCACTTAGCATCACCCATTCGCCACTAGCTTACAGCGACTAGCTTTCTATTTATACATTACAAAAGAGTCCTAAACATGGGTAAACCCATGGGTCGACATCCCCACACCCGTTACATAAGCCCAAAACCCAAAAGGGCCCTAAAAAGGGGTCGAGATCCAATGATCTCCACTTCGACTTGTGCTCCGCCTTCGATAGTCTATCAAAGTCCCAAAATAGGTCAAACTTGACCAAGGATCACCAAAACTTGGTCAAGGGCCAACATCCATTAATATGGAGTCAAAGCAATATCGATAGCTATAATAAAATAAAATAAAACAAGAGTTGTACATCTGCATTCGATACTATATATGAAAATATGATATTCTTCTGTGAGCTTGCATTAACCGTTGGCATGCATTAACTGCATTTAGTTTCATCTTTTCGTGTGACTGTTTAATTTTGACTTTTGAAATTTCTTAACATTTATGGTTATTTATTATTCCATTTTAGCACTTTCAAACAATATATTGATTTTCAATTTTATTTAAGTAATTTCCATTTTCGATTTAAATTACACTATGTGATAATAAAAAACATTTTAATAAACAATGCTCGAGAGAAAGGAAATATTGTTTATAAATTCACAATAATTTTTGTAATAGTTACATCCTTAAAGCATTTGTATCCTTTTCGTAGATAAACAGTGGTGGCTTTTGATATCCCGAATCCAATCTGAAAGCTAATGATCATTCCTTCATGATAACACTAACAACTTACCAAAATGTTTGGTTATGGTACGCCATTAGTCATGTGTGTCGCTACCCCATAGAGCTTCACACATGACACGTACAGATACATGTGCAATTTTTATAGAGTAAGTTATCTTGTTGCATTCAACTTCTACGTCAATATTAACAATGTTATTTTGTGCATGTTACACTAACAACAATTATGATCGAATGAAGATAATTCTTGGGCCATGGCTATTCACATTGGATGCATTTCACAATAAGATTTATATTCCGCATATCAATACTGACAGTCCTAGACGTTTTTTCTAGTTGGGTTAATTCTAGTGGTTTTGGAGTCTTTTTCTTGTCTCTTGACTGGCCAGCTGTCTCTCTGGCAGTAGGCCTCGACGTTAACAAAAAAATCCTCCACCATCTAAATAAGGACATTAATAGTTAATTCCTCCATCATCTGAAAATTCCACAACGTTTTCACGGGAACCGTTAAGAAACTGTGATTGTTCAAATATTGGAAAATTTGACAGCTAATTTAGATTTTACCGAACTACATAGATAAAAGTTATCAGTAGAATACATTTTGTTGTTCGTCAATCTATCTCTAGTCCAAGACATCAATAAAATTCATTCGATCATAACTTGCAAACATGGCCAAAATCTTGATTCCCATGTAAAATTCGCCACCCAACTCCATCTTATTTTGATCATTTTCAAGGATGTTGGATCCACTGTAAAGTTGTTATTATATTGTGGAGGAAGCAATTATAATTTTAAACGCAAACACTATACACCACATACTCTCTTTGGACCTTTCTACTTATAATTGTCTGCCTACTCCAGAACAAATAAATGACATAAGAGAATTCCAGTGACATTGCACTTTGTCTCATTCTCATATATTTATAGGTAAGATTTTACGACTATACAAACAGAGACAATGTCATCTCCCCAGCAAGACTGTAGAGTACATAGCTTCTATAGGTTCAAAAAGTACTACTCTTTTTCCATAGGGTTGCATAGCAAAGAGGACTTTGGACCAACGATGGAACTTTGGATTATATGCTAGGTAACTATTCCACCAAAAACAGTGGTAACTTGCATCCATCCTCATCCCTTTCAAATTTGTACCATATGGGTGAGACAATTCATGGAAAGAATAGACCCCATGAAACTCACTAGAGATCGAATACCCCAATGGGAAATTCAGGCATTCTTAACACAACCCAATTTTGCACAAAATGCATGGAGCCGCACAAAACGCATGTACCCTCAATTATACAAAATTATGTATTTGAAGCCCTAAACCTAGGGTTCAAGAGAATGAACCCAGGTAAATAGCATTTCAGTGTCAAGTTATCGAGCACGTGTGTGTAGAATATCAGGTTTAGGTTTCAGTAATGCTAACAGAATGCCTGTAAAATTGCAAAGAATATCTCCAATCTGAAAGATTTGTCACACAAAAAAATAAAAAAAGAGATTGAGATTGCTTGTTGAATACCTGGAGCGAAAACAAGAATAAATGTGTTTGGGAAAATGGAAATGGAAGCGTTAGTGCCCGGTAATCCACAACATATAACATTGGAAGTACTTATCAAACTATGCAAATAGTAACATCATTGATTAGGAGGGAATCCAGTAACATCGTTGATCAAAGGGAACCTGGTGGTGGCACACTCATGTCGCAAGCGGTGAAGCATGGAACGGTGGTTCCATGCAGCCTGTCAAGTGTGTTGCAAGTGCAGTTCCCGAAAACCTACACGAAGCAGAGTGTCAGTGTCAGTTAAACTGCAGGAAACAATGTCAATATCAGTTACAGATGGCATTAAAACTTTCTCCATCCAAGAATGTCGCCCCAGTCTGGGAAATAACACTCAAATTCGATCAACCAATAGTAGGGTAAATAAATAGGTTTAAATTTATCAGAAAAATAAGAAAATTCAATGTGTAATGTGAAAGTATAGGAAAGATGTAAAATGATTTGGGTCAATGAGCAAATTAATAGGCATTCAATGGGTGAACAAATGATATATACCATGTTGCGGGCGGCAGGTATAATAATATTACCAAAAGGAAAAAATATATATATATATTAAAAGGTATAAAGGGGTTATATTAAGAAATCACATGACAAGGTATAAAAATGGATTTAAGTCCTAAATAAAGTTATAAAGAGGCAAAGCTAAAAATTATTCCATCACTAAAGTTGAGAAAATATATTATTAAAGAAAAAGATATATATATCAAAGGGTCTTTTTCCAAGTTAATTAAAAGGTCTAATAAGTTATAAAAGAAGGGTATTGAAAGTACTTTTACAATCCATACCAAGGAGAGGGGTATATAAGCTTCATATTCAAGATATCATTTATCGAAAAATTTCAACGAAAGCGATATCAGGTCCATTTGATGAGGAAAAAGGAAGATTTCCTAAAAAATTTACAAAAGGTGTTTTTACGTTATTCAGAATCAAAGCAACACTTGCAGGAAAGGATATTATTATCTCTATTGCTCCTACTCGGGATAAAAATTATGCTAGTACTAAATGTGCTAACCAATTAGTGATTCTTGAGTCGAATATAATCAAAACAATAAATTCAATGGTTGAAAAACAACATGACATAAACAATTTACAACTGAGCATTAGAGACTATACTTGTGTATAACAATTCACCATTAAATATTTATTTTGTGATGATAGTGATACAATTTTAGGTTCATCCTAGATGGAAGCACTAGGGTCTTTCATCCTAAACACGAAGAATAAGTTTGACATTTTCATATATAAAAACAAAAAGATAACATTATAGGACTCCACATTGGAGTCAGATCCAATAATGTCAGATGACTTTAAATATATCTAAAAAATAATACTTCAAGAAAATAAAAAGTCAATGCAAAATATGCAAAAATAAATTGACAAAATAATCACCGACAAAAAGGAAGAAATTTCTCGCCTCAAGAATCATAGTCAAAACTTGATCCTCCAGATTAAGAAGTTAAAAGGTGAGAAGAAGTCGCAACAATAAATGTTAAGTAACTTACCAACAAGAAATCGTCGATTGATAAGGAAACAATGACCAATCCTATCAAAATCAAGAAATCGTCAGCTGCAAAAATCCAAGTTGCAGAGAAAAGAACAAATACAAGTCCAATTGAAGTCGAGACAATGTCAGATGTTGGAGTACAAATGATGGAAGCTCAAGTGTACTTACTAATCAGAATTCATCCATTAACAAGGAAACATCGGTGCATGAAGAAAATCATATACCGAAATTAAACCAAGAAAACACTACAAGTATGATAAGGGAAAATCATGTTATAAGAACTCCTCATCGACATCCAAATCATAAGAGCAGATATCTTAACCAATCAGAATATCAATGTCAGTCGGGACGAGAACAACTAACTTATCATCCGTAAAATATTGATACCAATTCAATTAAATCTCATGATAACAATTCATTGTGGAAGTGTAGTGTTCCGCAAAGGATTGAATTAGGATGGTCAAATCCTTTTACTATTCAACTATATTGCTCAACACTCAAATATTTATATCATCAACTATGACAGCTCCAAGAACATAGAATGATGCGAAGACATTACAATCCAGAGAAAAAGACGTCAAGCCCTTCCATAACTATGCTTTGAGGATAAAGCATTTCTTAAGGAGAAGGCAATGTAACAACATAAATAAATATAAAATATAAATACTAATAAATCATCGATAATTGACAATTAATAATGAAGAGACACCTTATAATGAAAGGTCTCTTCATGAAATGACACCCTTGTATGGGTATATATACGACCCTCATTCTCAGTTATATAATCTATCATTCATATTCATATTCTTATATACATTTATTTAACTATCCTTATGGCTTTCTTTGTACTATTCCAAATATATTGGATGTGTGTAGTTTGAACCAAACTGGTTCACTACAAATTCTTAGCCAAAATGGACATGTGGTATGTTATGAGTCAAGGAAGTTGAAATAACATGAAAGGAATCATGCCACAGATGACCTAGAGTTGGTAGCCATAGTACATGCCTTAAATATGTGGAGGAATTATCTCACGGGAAAATGTTTTGAGTCGAGGATAGACCATAATGGCCTAAAACATTTATCTGAGCACCCAACATTGAATGTCAAACAAATTAGATGGTTGAAATTTCTCAGTGAATATGACTTTAATATCAAGCACATCAAAGGCAAGGAGAATAAATTGGTTGATACACTCAGCAGAAAGGTACATGAGATGCATGCTACAACCATAAGTATGTAAAGGTCTAATTTAAAAGACGTTATTTTGGGAGTTGCAAATTTAGACCAACATTATTTACAAGTCAAGGAAAATATGCATCAAGGTAATTTACAACCAAAGTACAAAGATTATGATATGGGAGATGATGGAATATCATTGCACAAAACAGAGTGTATGTTCCTAATTCAAGTGAATTAAGGAATTTGATATTAAAGGAGACATATAAAGTTCCATATGTTGGACACTTGGGTTATCAGGAAACCATTGCAACAATAAAGAGTCAATATTTTTGGTCGGGCATGAAGAAGGATGTGGTTGGTTACTGTTATCCCCGACATATAGGGATAACTAGGAGATCATGTCTCGAGGCCCACAGGTCCTAGACATGAAGTGTCGAGAGCAGGATTGACCTGAGCATGGCCCTGGAGGGCCCATCTTTCTTCTTCTTCTTCAGATTTGTCCTGTTAGCAGCAGCAGCTTCCATCACCATCGGCTTGGACTTGCATCAGAGAGGACTCTTGCTCCATGGGGTAATTGGTCCGAGGTATCATGGTATGTGTCATGTTCGATCATTATAACCTTCTTATATATGCATTAGGTTCCTGTCATTTCTGATAACTGCTTGGATCTTACACTAATCCACTTTACCATTGTTGGGGTGATTGATGGGGTGACTTAGCAAGCTTTTATTCATAGGTTTTGGTTAGCCACCAAGGGGGATTTGCAGAGCCATCGTCCGCTCCCACCATTCTATCATTTTTTATCTTATATCTCGCACATCTATCCCATTCCCCTAGTCCGACCATTAGGATGACCTTTTAGGGTTACACTTTATCTTGTGGGAAGAAGGGGCTAAAGGCCCAGGGGGTAAAAGCAGCTGGTAAAAGATAAAAGCCATAAGAAATGAAACCTAGAGATGCTTCGCCCAGGGATCCCCGAGAAGGCAATAAAAGGCCTCTCGATAAGAAACTGAAGGGACCCTAAGAAAAATAATAAAACAAGACCTGACCAAGAGGATGGGAGGTCTCATCACGAGCCGACCCATTATGTTCATAGGTATCTAGCAGTATGACATTGCCATCATCTGGTCACCACGCCAGGGCAGTGACCTTTGGTTGCATGGCCAAGGGAAAGGGGGTCTCATCACGAGCCATCCTTATCATTTCTGCGAACATACCAGTGGGTAACACTGTCAGCTCTGGTCACCACGCCAAGGCAGTGTCCTCTGGTCAGACCTTGAAGTAAAAAAGAAAGAAAAGCAATAAATGAAAAATAAAGGCAATAAAAGGGCTTGGAAAAAGTGCATCCATGACGAGTACAGCTCGCCTCCTACAAAGGCACCCACAGACAACACCTGCCCTTGGTCTTACTGTGACTGGACATCCCTAGACCACATCACCTCATAAAACATGGCTTGAATGATCTTCCGAGGAAACTTTCCTTCTCTTGTGGGTATTAGCCCAATAGGTTATTCTGTTGGTTCTCTTCAGCTTTGTATAGTAGATCTGTGTAATGTCTTTGAGCTATTAGATGATATG
>ML778949.1:156855-167746 GCA_009831015.1 Picea engelmannii
AGGGTTTTGACTTTGTGGCCCTGCCATTGCAGCACTAGAAAGCCTAACTCTCTTGTCCTTGAATTTAGATTCTCCCAAGACTTTAGCCTTGCTCCTTGACTCCATTATACCCTAAGGCACTAGTCTAATTATCCAACGTTGAGATTTTTGTGCTAAAACAACACTCTCAAAACCTCTTAAGTTTGAAACCCTACTAACCCTAGCGTCTTACTAACCCTAATTTGATGATGACGTCATGCCTATTTTGAACCTTTGGCTGGTATAAAAAGTTGCGGCTAGGTCATCTAATGATAGATATAGATGTGTAGATTACTGTCATTTGCTAATTTGCAAAACGTCCACCTCTTTGCCTATGAAACTAACCCTAGGACTAGGTTGACGTCACCTCTAGTATAGTGACGCAACAAACTTTGTATGTGAGCATATGATGATATTTAATGCGTTGTGATAATTCAAGGATTGATTTTATACATTGAATGCCATATCATTTCCGGTGTTATTGAGAAGTAATATTATAAATCATTGTCATTTTTTGCAATCATTGACTTCGTCAATAATTACTGCTACATGTGCTCATATATATATAATAAAGATAGTCATTAGTTTATGAAGTACTAACCACTGTTGCACATTTTAGTTTTATTGTTGCCTTGTCTCGCAAACAGGTGCCTATTCTGTGGAATACCTTCATTTTGACTATCTTCTTGGCAGTAATCTGTGAAGGGAAAATCTATTTTAACCTTTTGAGCCTTAATCCCTTGATCCTTTTCCTTTCAATACCCCAGATTACTAGGGACATCTCCCTTGGGATTAGCCACCCTGAATAGAAAGAGCCCCCCATCGAGGTGACAGTGGGTGGGGAAGCTCTTGTTACGCCAGTTTGATCCTTACCTTTCAGCCTTTTGACCTAGACTACAAACTGAGCGATAACAGTTACATAGTGCAATGTATGGAATGCCAAAGGGTGAAGGCTGAGGATGGACACCCAACAGGTTTGCTACTACCATTTCCAATTCCATAATGAAAATGGTAAGTAGTCACCATTGACTTCATCACCAAGTTACCTAGGACAACAAGGCAACATGACTCAATAATGGTGGTGGTGGACACGTTAACCAAGGTCACACATTTTATTCTAGTCAAGATGAATAATAAGGCAACCAACATTGTTGAGATTTACATGAAAGAAATTGCCAAGTTGCATGAAGTGCCTAAGGCAATTGTGTCAGAACGAGATTCCAAGTTTACCTCAAAATTTTGGAAGGGATTATTGAAGGGGTTTGGCTCAAATCTGAAATTCAGTACAAAATATCTCCCACAAACAAATGGGCATATAGAGAGAGTAAATTAGGTGATTGAAGACATGTTGAGGATGTACGTGATGGATAAGCCATCTAGGTGGGAAGAGTACGTACATTTGGCAGAGTTTGCATACAACAATTGGTATCAAGCCTCGCTGAAGATGAGCCCATTTAAATCCTTGTCTGGCAGAAAGTGTAATACTCCAGTGAGTTGGGACAGTCCAATATATAGAGTAGTGCTCGGGTCAAAGATGGAAGAGAAAAATGATTAAAATCAAACATAACATGAAGGAAGCACGTGATAGGTAGAAAAGCTATGCAAACAAAGGCAGAGTAGACAGCGAATTCAGAGTGGGAGAACATGTGTTCTTGAAAGTGAATCCCAAAAAGAGCTCACTAAAATTGGGCAATTGTACTAAGATGGCAGCTAGATTATGTGAATTACATGAGTTGCATGTTATATTGCATGTGTTTTTTCTTATATAACTAGATAGAGAACATATTGGTATCATAATGGTATTAGAATTGGTAATCAGAGCCAAATATGAGCCAGGTTGAAAGAATTTTGATAGCACAACATGTTACAGAGATGGAAAATGTGACTTAGCATGGAGTTGTATACGTTACATTCTGATCAAAGGAAGAGGTGATCAATTGATCCAATTTACCACATACTTAAAAGTATATAACTTTAAATTCAGAGATATGCTAAGTTAATATATTGTAAATTCCATGTCGAATAGAGCTCATTAAGTCAATGAAAACAAAGTGTTGTTAGTGCCTTTGCCTAATTCGATCTCAAAGTGACATGTTTGCCCCTTGTTGGACAACACATGGTAGCCATTAAGTTAAATCAAGATTCCATACAACATTAGATACAACAATATTTCCCACATATATTCGACATATTAAAATCTAAAGGAACCATTGCATATATATATTTTCAATATATTCGCATATATATAGAGAGAACACATAATTTTGATGGTGTGAAACCGCTCAAAAAGTTATGTAAAGTGCCTTACACATTGAGAATGGTTAGAATTGAACCTTTCAAACCATGCTCTTATGATTGAGAGAAACACTTTCTCCCATATTTGTGCTTGGATTACCTTTAATACACCCATACGAATTCTAGAATACAACATTTAGATTCCAATTATTATGTAATTATTGGGAGGGATTGAAAGTGATCACAAAATGAATCCCATGAGAGCCTCTTGACCATAACCATCGTTAAGATGCTAATTTCCATTGTCAGATGATTATGGTGTCAAAATACAAAAGGAATACTAAGAAAAAACAAATAAATAAAAGAAGATTGGAAGTGAGGCATCCACTAGAAGAGGACTGCAACATTTATAGAGTGTTCTCATGGGTAGAGATAAATGGGATTGATACCCATTACTAAGTAGTTGTTCTCAAAAGATGTGATAAATATTTTAAAATTTTATGTTAGCACATCCATGCTTTTTAAGACCTAAAACATTTCAATGAAAACTAAATTACCTAATGATCAAAGTTCATTGGGTCAATGATCAAAGAACGATTTTCGATATTTAATGAGCAATTAACCCCATAATGTGTGATAAATAGTAAGGAAATTTAAGGGGCTAAATTTCACCATTGTGCTAATTTTCCAATTTTTTTTTTCCAAAAGTTATTCATAATTTCCATTTTTTCCCTGAAAACGATTTGTACAAGTTTTATAGGATAAAATTATTTTACGTAAAAAATCATCAATATTTTTTAAAAAATATTCACAATCCTTAGAAATTTGAATATTTCTACAAATATATCACTAATCATTTTATATTTAGCATTTGAATAATTAGTAAGATTCACCAATGTTTTTACACTTTAAGATAATGATGAATCTTTAAAATTTTCCTTGATAAATAGTTTAAACTTTTAATTTGGCACATCCTTGCTTTCTAAAACCCAAAACATTCATATAAATATTGAATTGATTGATGATTTAATGATTTGATAAAATAATATTGGTATGATTCAAGATGAAATCTCGGTTTTTATTCAGATACCACAATGGAAGTGCATCGAACCTAGAGCATACAATAAGCGTCTTCATTGTGGTCATTTTGCTATATCCCTGTGTAAGGTACCAGATGTATTAAGCAAAGCAGAATATAATATCTATGACGAATACCAGCAGAAACAACGAAATATATAGAACAATAACACCATAAATGGTACCTTTATTAATAGAAATCCAAGTTCACTTGCATCTGGAAGGGGGAAACCTCCAGCAGACCAGAGCTCAATTACAAAATAATTCTCAGGACAAAACTTTCCCATGCCTTCTATTCTTATTGATACTATTTCTATCTTCTAAAGAACATTCTAGAGGAAGATCTTTCTAGAATTTGAAGCTTCTATTAAGTCTTCTTAAATTAGACGTGTTCACATTATTATATAGGCGTTATTTACTAATGTCAGTGTTTATTACATGGAAAACATATTATTCTACCTATTTGAGGGGGTAGGGAGGTTAGGTCCCTAACATGCCCTCCCCCTTGAAAAACAACATTATCCTCAAGGCATGATATGGGGAAACTATTGTAGAATGGTAGTCGGCTCACATGTGGCATCTTCTGGTGGTGTATCCTTCCACTGAACTAAAGATTCCTTTATGGTGCGTTGACAGAGACGACGCTCGTGGTGGTCCAAGACTACTCGAGGTTGCAACCAAATGGAGATTTCTTCATCCAATTCAAGGAGACTACTTTGAGTATGGCACTTGGTTCCAATCACCTTCCTTAAGCAAGAAACATGAAAAATAGGATGGAGCTTAAAGTGATTGGGGAGAGCTAACTTGCAAGCCACGAGCCCCACGCATTTGAGAATGGTATAGGGGGCATCAAACTTGGGAGAAAGTTTTTGACGGTGCTATGCTTTGAGTGAAGTTTGCTTATAAGGTTGGAGATGAAGAAACACCCAGTCCCCTTCAACTAATTGACGTTATGAGCGACCTCGATTTGCTTGTTTCTTCATGCGATTATGAGCTATGACCAAATTTTCTTTGAGGGTGCGAAAAATGGTAGCTCAGATTGTGAGTGTGTCGTCGACTTCTTGAACCTTGGGTACACCTAGCAAGTAGGAGAGGGTCGAAGGTTTTCTTTTGACTGTAGATTGCTTCAAAGGGAGTCATGCGAGTGGCAACATGCTAAGATGTGGTGTACCAAAATTCAACTAATGGTAACCACTCATTCCATTGAGTTTGTTTGTTAGACATGAAACACCGCAAATATGTTTCCAAGCAGTTATTGAACACTTCAGTTTGACCATCAATTTGGGGATGATAGGTCGTGCTGAGATGCAATTGGTTTCCCTGGAGCTTGAATAATTCTTGCCAAAATTGTTGGTGAAAGTTGGATCACAGTCAGAGACAATAGAGTGAGGCATGCGATGAAGTTTGAAGATATTATCAATGAAAATTTAAGCCACTGTGGATGTTGTGAATGGGTGTTGGAGGGCACATAAGTGAACATATTTGGAAAGGCGATAAAAACAACCATGATAACTTATTCAGTTATTTATTGCCTAATTTGGGTAATCTGACAATGAAGTCCACATAAAGATATGTTCAGATAGTATGTGGAATAGGAAGAGATTGGAGTGTGCCTAGATTTTTTACAGTTTCTCCCTTATTGTGTTGACAAGTATCACAATCGGCCACAAAGGTGCATATGTCTTATTTCATGCCTTCCCAGAAAAAATAGTGTTTGAACCATTCATATCTTTTTTGAAAGCCTGAATGCCCAATGGTTTGTGAAGCATGAAGTTCAGAGAGCACAGTGGATTTAAGATGAGATTGTTTGCTTAAATACATGTGATCTTTATAGCAAAGCTCTTCCTTGTGCCAAGAGTATCTCGTGGAGTCCCAAGGGTCTTGTTGCAATTGTTAGACGAGGCTAGAAAGATTGAGATCTTGAAACCATTCTTGGGGAGTGGTTTCTAATCAATCTACGACAATGAAAGAGATGGAAAAGAGGGACCCTTCTTCTTCATATTTCCTTCAAAGAGCATCAACAACCACATTTTATTTTTTGTTCTCGTAAATGAGCTCATAATATTAACCAAACATCCTGGTCACCCACTTTTGTTGCTTCGAGGATGAAATTCTTTGTTCCAAAAAATACTTGAGGCTACGATGATCATTTTAATTTGGAAGCATTACCCCAACAAACAAGGACATCATAGATCCACTACATGCAGAATGGCCAACATTTTCTTTTCATAGGTGTATTTGCCCAAATGATGGTCAGAGAGTTGTTTACTAGTGAAAGCCAAAGGTATGCCATATTGCATGAGGACTACCCCAATTCCTTTCCTCGAAGAACCATATTCCAAGACAAAAGTCAAAAGACTGTTGGTTGCCCGCAACAACCCCCTTCTTTTTCTTTAATCAAAATCTAGAGTCCCTCTAAAATTTACTTGGATTCTTCTTTTGTTTCTCTTTCAGTTGATTGGATTGGTATTGGTTTGCTTTGTTTCGAGGTTGGTTTGAGTTTATATTATTTTGTTTTGTTTGGTTTGAGTTTCATGAAATTCAAATGCCATTTCGTTTTGATTTCTACAGAGTTTTGATGTTGATGGATGAGCTTCATAATTTGGGAATTTGTTATTACCTCTTCCTTATTGAATTTATCTTCTATGAGAATGACTTGGTTGAAGACATGGATTAATAACAATGATTTTACAGGAAGAAAGCTTATTGCGATGCATCTTTTCTATGACATTTGTTCACATTTGATCAAATTTGAATGAAGGAGAGACAAGCATGGAAATCTTAATTATTTAAACGAAGACATTAATTTTTATCAATTGTTTACTTTCGTTTAAATTATAATTATGTTTTCGTCTTTTGTTCATTAGCAAGTTTGACTATTCTGAATAATGGGTTCAATACTTCATCAAATAATATCTTTGTTGGTTTGGTATGTTTAATTAATTAAATTATTTTGTCATTTTGCATCTCATTTCAAAAAATAAAATAAAAAAAATGAATTATCTATCATTTGCTTGATTTTGTGGAAACCCAAAATTAATATTTTTTTTCTCTCCATCAACTTGAAGCTTCTAGAATTTTAAGATCATATTTGAAAGGAAAATAAAACCAATATTTGTTTACAACTTATAGTTAGCTTTTAGTTTAAATTCATTTTATTTTTATTGTTCTAGATTTTGTTTTATTCACAATTTTTATATTTAGGTTCTTAAATTGGTTTATTTTTGTTTCAGAGGTTTCTATTATCAGATATTTGGTACAGATCTGATCATGGTTTGATTTTCTTATCTAAATATGTTCAAGATAATTGATCAAAAAATAACATTGGATTGTTGCAAATAATTTATGAGCAACAACAGATAAGATTTGGAAATGCATTCAAGAACAGACAAATGATTTTGTGGGACTAATTGCAGCAAAACCGTGAGGAATCTCAAGAAACGACTGAAAACCCATCTGCAAAATGGACCCATTTAGCTTACTCGCGAGATTTTTCCGAAACAAACGCGTGATTTGAAAGATATTTTTGTTTCTTTACAAGGCAAATTTCAGGTGGTGGAAATTGTTTTTTTTAACAATAACAATTATGAAATATATTAGGAAGACAGTAGAAATACGTTGGTACGATTACAATCAGCCTTCATTAGAACAGGCTTAGTGCTTACTTTGAGCGTTATCCCTCGGATAAATATTTAAGGTAATCTGTAGTATCCCTAGTTTCCATCTAAAGATAGGACACCTTTGCTTAGCAGTACTGCCTTGTTTGCCTCTTTGTCTGCTTCGCCATTTAATTCCCGGAGTATGTGGAATAGATAGATTGACTGAAAGTTGTCCAGAAGGAGTTTGATTTTCTTGAGTATTTGCCTGAGTCACATATGACTGGAAAGAATCTTAGAAGAAAGAGCTTGAATAATGATACGGGAATCCCCAAAGAAATTTAGATCTGTAATGTTCTTGGCTAGGGCTTGAGAGAGTCCTTGCCAGAGGACTAATGCTTCAGCTATGTTATTGGTGTCCTCACCAATTCCCCAAGAATATGAGAGAACTTTTATTTCCTCGGGATCTATAAGCACCCCTCCCCTGCCTGCCGCACCGGGGTTTCCTTTAGAAGCTCCGTCAAAGAAGAGGCTTTGTTTTTGAATTGAGTTTCACCATTTTGTGAAGGATGAAGAGTCTAATCTAATATCCCATTTGTTTGTGGGAGGAAATGGAACTATTGCCACTTTCAGGGGGGTTGGTAGAATGTTGGACATCCATTCTTCTTCGATAGAAGTTAAATTACCTTTGTTTGCTGGAAGATGAATATAGGAAAGGAAATCCCCCATCAAAGCTTTGACTTTTGCTACCACTCGGTCTGCACTCGCTTTTTTCCCTTTGAATATTCGAGCATTTCGCTCTAACCAGATTTTCCACGGGATAAATTTTGGCAATGATACCCAATAGAGTTTTAATCGCTCTTTCTTGTTAAGGGAGAAAGGATACACAGCCTGCCAATGAATGAGGAGTGAGGTTAGCTCCGTTGGGAAGATTACAGGGTTCATTTAAGGGACTAACGCTCGACTCCAAACCTCCTGACCAAATGGGCAGTTCAACAGTAGATGGGTCGTCGATTCTTCCTCTGAAACGCAGAATGGGAAACATGTGGGGCCTTCCCAACCTTTTATTTTGAGGTTGTCTCCTATGAGGATGGCGTTGTGAGTCAATATCCAGATGAACATATCAATTTTTGGAAGACATTTCACCCTCCAGATCTCTTTCCACAGAGCTGGATTGGGAGGGACGTTCGGAATCACGTTGACTTGATTGTATCCTTCAAAGGCAGTGTACATGCCGGATTTAGATCCCCATCCCCTGAGATCTTTTTGACTTGCTGTGTTTGGCGATTTCCCATGAAGAAAAGCTCGTAGCAAAGCTTCCTTGTTTTGCAAATGGCTTGGGCATCTTGGTAATTTCCAGTCTTTCCAGGTTTCGATTTCATTTGAATGCCAGTTTGAAATATCCCACAACGTGGATAACTTTTGGGAGTGGAGAAAGTCTTTGAGATTAGAGGTGCCTGGCAGGGAGTCTAATGGTGGTTCTCCCAGAATTGAGTCCTCCCATATTAAGATAGTTTTTCCGTTGCCCGGGATCCAAGTTAGGAGAGGTTTGAAGAATCCAGAGGCTTTTTGACAGACTGTGAAAATAGAGGAGCCTTTTGAAACTTTAGGGGTTGTGTCGAGACATCTCCTCCTAGCTCCAGTGAAGTATTTCTTCCATAGTGCATGTTTGCTCCAAATTAGCTTTCCTGTTACCAGATTCCAGAGGAGCTTGGCCCCTAGTGCCAAATTTTGGGATCTCATATCTCTTATCTGAAGGCCTCCTTCTCTGTAAGGCTTTATTGCTTTCCCCCAACTGACTAGTGGCAATTTTTTGTCGCCCTGTTTGCCTCCTTTCCACATAAATCTTCTCAGAATTGCCCCAAGCTTGGTTATAATTCCATTTGGAGCTAACAGAATGGAGCTTTGAAAAATCAGAATGTTGTTAAGGACAAATTTGATGAGAACAAGCTTTCCTGCCAGATTTAACCAAGTAGCCCCCAGGCTTGGATTCTGGCTTTGATCTTATCAAGTAACGGAGACCAGTGAGAGGAATTAGGCTTGGATTTGAAAATGGGAACTCCTAAATATTTAAATGAATCCCATTGTGTTACCCCTTCCATCTCCATAATATGAGCTATTTCCACCATTTCCCTTGGCTTGCAGTTCCATCCAAAGATTTGACTTTTCCTGTAGTTTATCTTACTCCCAGAGGCTTCCTTATAGAGATCTAGTTGTTGTTTAAATTTACGGGCTATGATGGTACTTGCCCCTCCAAAAAGAAGTGTATCATCATCAAATTGAGCATAATTGATATATTTGACTCCTCTTGCTATTTTTATGCCCATTAATTCTTGTTGAATACGACATTGATCTAGTTGGGAGCTAAGCATTGAAGCTTGAATGGCATAGAGAAAAGGAGACAGCGGACAGCCCTGTCTTAGCCCCCTAGAAGCCTGAAAAAATTATGTTGCTCCACCATTAACTAATGGGGCTATCCATGGAGACCCAATACAGACCTAAATCCAGTGAATGAAAGCAGTGTTGAAGCCAACCTTCTGCAATACCTGAAATAAAATATCATGCCTTACTCTGTCAAAAGAATTTGCAAGATCTAACTTCACTACCATACCTTTTTCGCGTCGGTGCATGCTTGAATGAATCGCTTCTTGGACCAAAATTATGTTTTTAGTGATATGCCTTCCTTTGATGAAGCCACCTTGGTTCTCTGGGATGATTGCTGGCATAATATCTTTGAGACGGTTGGCGATCAATTTTGTGATAATTTTGTAACCAATGTTACACAAGGAGATTGGGCGGAATCTGTCGAAGGATAATGCTCCTTTTTCTTTTGGTATTAAGGCTAAGAACGTCGAGTTGGTGCTCCCACCGATCTTGTGGCAATTTTGTGACTTTATTACCAGCTTATGTAGGTCATGTTTTATGATTGGCCAGCATATTTGGAGGAATTTGGTTGTAAAGTGTAACACACCCACCATCGTAATTTAAAAAAAATTGGGGTTAATCTCCCACAAATGAGAAATCTCCACAAACCGGCATTAGAGAAATGCCAATCCCTGGTTCAATATTGGGATTTGGGGTTTCTAAGGTTAAAACTCATTCACCCCTATGACTCGCGATCCTCCGAATTCCAATGCGCTCCTCACGCATTAGCTCCCCAGGCCAAGCCTGTGGTTCACTGCCTTTACGGCCGTGGTCTTACCTCCTTTCGGGGCAACTCCTATCGGAGTTTCGGGATTTCCGATCTCGCAATTCACGAGTCCTCGGAACTCGCGATTCTCCGATCCCCGATATGCCCCTAACACATTAGCCCTCTAGGCTAGCGCCGTTCTCATGTGACCTGCTACCATATGTCCGCAGCTTCTATAGCTACCCATCGGGGTTTCGGGGTTTATGATATCACGATGCACAAGCCTTCGCAAATTCCGATTCCCCGATCCCCGATGCCACTTGGCGTGGACTCACGGCCAAGCTTGATCTTCCGACATCTGTCCCTTGTTCTGGCGCCCATGGCCCACACTCCTTATGATGGCGTGGAGTGACACTTGTCCTCCACTGGAGTGCTATGACTAGGGGACCGTCACGTTTCGGGATTTCGCGATTCCTTCTGTCGTGAGTTTCTTGTCATCGAGAATCCCGAATTGCCGAACCCTGATCCCTCGGGATCCTCTGACACGCGTCCTCATCATGAACGGATCAGATCTCATCGGGAAATCGCGGATCGCGATTTCCTGTTGCACAACTTCCTTACCATCGAAAACTCCGATGAACAAAACTCCGAAGGCACCCGATCCTTTGCCACCTGTCCTCGCGGACGGACGGCCCGGATTGATTCTCTGGGTTTCGGGACTTATGATGTCCTGGTTCTCATGGCCTCGAGAACTCCGAATTTCCGATGCGTCAAACTCCGATAACGCCTTGATCTCCTACACCTGTCCCTTAGATGGACGACTCGGATCCTATCG
>ML778949.1:181979-195152 GCA_009831015.1 Picea engelmannii
AACATTGTATAAGCCATTTATGATAAGGAAGTTTTTGCTGGGTTTTCTTCCCCTAGAGGGTTTCCCAGGATAAATGTTGTGTCTCTTGTGGATGTGTATTTCTCAGTGATCTTGTTCTTATTATGCTCTTATCTTATGAAATGGAAAGAACTATAATAATGGCATAAACTTTAACATTGGGGAGGGTGAGTGGGTCCATGGAAAATAAACTTATAATTGATATATACCATTGTGATCAAGGCGAAGAGAGGAGTTCGATGGGGTAGGTCCCAAATAAGGGTGTTGGCGGGACCACTATTCTCTTTTTTTTTACCCATGTAGAGTTATACTCCAGCATGAAGAATACTACAATGTCAGGATGCCCAAATTGTTAACAAGGAAAGTTGTGTTGAAATTTTGCAACCTGGATGCAGGAGGAAGGGTTGTGCTGCGAAAGTTCCCCTCTATTTTTGTTCTATTTTGTTCCAACAACAAGGGTTAGGGTTTTCATGGTTCCTACGAACAAGGTTTTTCCCTATGCTATGTCTCTTTGATATACATGTGGGGTCAAAAGTAGTACTTGACCCAATATGTCAAGGCACCAACTAAGGAGGCTCAACTATACCCTTGGTTGTACTACTCGATTACCAGGTACTAGAGAGTAGTCTCCACGAGTGTTGTTCTCGGTGCCAGTACAACAATCATGCGATTGTAGTATTCCAGATATAAAATAATATGCAAAACATAAATATTTTAGCTAGAAATGGCAGAACAACAATGATATAACCAGAACAATACCAGAATAATACCAGGATAACACCAGAAAGAGCACCTTGATTAATGATAGCAATGTTCACTTGCCTCATTGAGGGGGCAACCTCCAACATAGCAGAGCTCTATTACAATAATATCCAAGACAAAACTTTGCATACCCTCTACTCCTATTTATACTAAATCTGTCTATCCAAATGAACAATCTAAAGAAAGATCCTTCTAAAAGCGAAAGCTTCTATTAGGTCTTCTTACATTTGACTTATTATTCCTTATTGTTAGGCCTTATTAATATTTGTCTTTATTACATGGAAATATATTATTCTATCTACATGAAGGATTAGGGAGGTTAGGTCCCTAACATGTCCTCCCCCTTAAAAACAACCTTGTCCTCAAGGCTTGAGATGAGGAAATTGTTGCAGAATGGTAGTTGGTTCCCAAGTGGCATCTACTGGAGTGGTAGGTTTCCACTGGACTAACACTTCCTTGATGGTGCACTGATGTAAACGACGCTCACGTTGGTCCAAAATTGCTTGTGGCTGCAACCAGATGGAACCTTCTTCATCCAACTCAGGAAGGCCAGTTTGAGTTTGGCACTTTGTTCCAATCACCTTCTTTAAGCAGGAGTCATGAAAAACATAATGGAGCTTAGAATGACTGGGCAAAGTTAATTGATAGGCCACCTGTCTCACACGCTTGAGAATGGTATAAGGACCATAAAATTTGGGCGCCAGTTTCTGACAATGGTCAGCCTTGAGGGAAGTTTGCTTATAAGGTTGCAGTCAAAGAAACACTCGGTCTCCTTTCATAAATTGACGTTCAGAGCGACCTTGATCTGCCTGTTGCTTCATGCGATTATGGGCCATGACCAAATTCTCTTTGAGGGTACGGAGAATAGCCTCTCAAACTGTAAGCATTCGGTCAACCGCCTGGACCTTCAAGACACCTGGCAGGTATGAGAGAACTGAAGGTGGCTTTTGTCCATATACTGCTTCAAAAGGAGTCACACAGGTAGTTGGATGGTAAGAAGTGTTGTACCACTAGTCAGCTAGTGGTAACCATTGAACCCACTAATGTGGCCTTTCCGATGCAAAACACCTCAAATATGTTTCCAAACACTTGTTGACAACTTCAGTTTGACCATTAGTCTGGGGATGATAAGCTGTGTTGAGATGCAATTGGTTGCACTGTAGCATGAACAGTTCTTGCCAAAAATTGTTGGTGAAAGTGGGGTCTCGATCATGAACAATAGAATGAGGCATGTCATGCAGCTTGAAGACCTGATCCATGAAAAATTGATCCACATTGGAGGCGTTGAATGGGTGTTGAAGAGCACATAAATGAGCATACTTGGAAAGACGATCAACGACCACAATGATGACTGATTTATTGCCCGATTTAGGTAAGCCCACAATAAAATCCATAGAGATATCCCTCCAAATAGCAGGTGGAATTGGAAGCGGTTGTTGTGTGTCAGGAGCTTTGATTGTTTCACCCTTGTTGCGTTGACAAACATCACATTCTACCACAAAATTTCGAACGTCCTATTTCATACTATCCTAGAAAAAATAATGTTTGACCCGGTCATATGTTTTGGTAAATCCTGAGTGCCCAGCTGTGGGTGTAGCATGAAGCTCATAAAAGTACCATGGATTTAAGTTATGACTATTTACTTAAATATAAACGACCTTTGTAGCGAAGCTCATCATTGTGCCAAGAGTACCCTGGGGAAACTGGAGAATTGGCCTGCAATTGTTGGATCAAATGTGAAATTTTAGGATCTTGTAGCCATTCCTGGCGAACAACTTGGAGCCAATCTAGTACAATGAAGGAGAGGGAAATAAGGGACCCTTCATCTTCATATTTTGTTGAAAGTGCATCAACAACTACATTGTCTTTGCCTTTCTTGTAAATGATCTCATAATCACATCCAAAGAGCTTAGTCACCCATTTTTGTTGTGTCGGGGAGGAATGGCGTTGTTCCATAAAATACTTGAGGCTTTGATGATCTGTCTTAATTTGGAAGCATTGCCCCAATAGATAAGGGCACCAAAGATCCACTACATGTAGAATAGCCAACATTTCCTTTTCATAGAATGATTTTCCCAAATGTCACTCTGACAGTTGTTTGCTGGTAAAGGTCGACCATTTTGCATAAGGACGGCTCCAATTCCTCTCCCGGAAGCATCACATTCTAGGACAAAGGTCTTTGTGAAATTAGGAAGGGTCGAGACTGGAGTGGTGCACATGGTCGCCTTCAAGGTTTGAAAGGCATGATCAACTGCGAGAGTCTAAGTGAAAGAATTATTTTTAAGGAGAGCAGTGAGAGGTGCCACAAACTTTCCATAATTCTTAACAAACTTGTGATAATAGCCTGTTAAACCCAGAAATCCACACAAGCTTTTGATAGTCTTTGGGGGAGGCCTATCCTGCATAGCTTCAATATTTTTAGGATCCACCCTGACACTTGCCTTACCAACAATATGACCCAAGTACTCTACTTCTGAGGCACTAAAAGCACCTTTAGATTGTTTGAGGAAAAGTTGGTGTTGAGAGAGTAGATGTAGAACTTGATCCATATGAGCAAGATGGGTTGTCCAGGTTTTACTATAGATGAGGATATCATTAAAGAAAACTAAGCCAAAATGACGAAGAAAAGGATGAAATGCATGATTCATGAGGCTTTGGAAAGTGGAGGGAGCATTACACAAGCCAAAGGCCATGACCAAAAACTCATGGTGGCCCTCATGAGTTCGAAATGCAGTCTTAGGAATGTCTACCTCGTTCATACGTATCTGGTGGTATCCATAACAAAGATCAAGTTTAGTAAAGAATTGGGCACCACTCAATTCATCCAAGAGGTCATCAATGACAGGAATGGGAAATTTGTCTTTGATAGTGAGTTTGTTGAGGACACTAAAGTCAGGACACATCTGCCAAGAGCCTTCTTTCTTAAGGACCATGATCACAGGAGAAGAGTAGGGGCTCGTACTAGGACGGATAACACCTGCGGTGAGCAATTCTTGAACAAATTTCTTAGTTTCATTTTTCTGGGAAAAGGGATGATGATAGGGACGAACATTGGGAGGAAGACTGTCGGGGACAAGGGGAATGGAATGATCATGAACACCACGGGAAGGAGGAACTCCTTGGGGAGTGGAATAAACAACTTGATGTTTGGAGAGGATGGATAGGAGGTCCTGCGGTACAGAGGGTGTCTCAGTGGTGTGAATGGCATGGAGTTGTGTAATAATGCTAGAATGACCTTTTTTGAGGAGCTTTTCCATGCGATGGGGAATGATGATCTCCGAGGAACTAACGATGATGCCTTGGAACTTATATTGTTGGCCCCCCTGGTTGAATTGCATGGTTGATTCCTTAAAATCCATGAGAATGGGACCCATAGTCCTTATCCATTCTGCACCCAACATAATGTCACAACCGCCCATGTCGATAGCAAACATATGAGATTTCATGTTGTACCGACCAATTTGGAGACACACATTTTCACAACGCCCCCCACATTTCATGGACCCGCCATTCGCAATCATGATTTGAAAATTATTGATGACATGGATATAACAATTAGTTTCTTGGGCAATGCGACGATGAATAAAATTATGGGTGCTTCCACTGTCAACAAGGATGATGACCTTTTGATGCTTAATGTAACCAATTAGCTTGAGGGTTTGGGGAATAGAGAACCCAACGAGGGCATTCAGGGAAATGACCGGTTCAACTTCGAGAGGGTTGGAGGGTGGGGTCATGTTAGTGGGTTCAGGTGACTCGGCCACAGGGGGGGCCTCGACATCATCTTCCAAAACATCATCAGAGATGGCCATAAAAAGATTTTGTTTCTTACACTAGTGCCCAGGAAAATATTTTTCATCACAATTATAACAAAGGCCTTTGAGTTGGCGTTCAACCGTTTCTTCCCTGGTCAATTTCTGGAACTTTAGTGGAGTGAAAGGAGTGGGAGTGACTGGTTTAAGGCGAGGAATAAAGGTTTTCAGGTTTGAGAAGATACAACCTGTTGTGCTTCCTTAGATCTTTTAGTAGCTTCCACCCAACTCTTAGGTCGATCCATGAGGACATGGGCACAAATCTCATCCTTGAGGCCACTGATAAAACATTCTCGAAAAAAAGCATCAGACATGCCCTCTGTACGGAAAGCCAATCGCTCAAAAGCGGCTATAAAGTCTTCCACTGTGCCAGATTGTTTCAACTTTGTCAAACGACCTAAATGGTTGGTGTCAGTGTCAAAGCATTCATAAAGCTCTGCCACAAATTGTGTCTAAGCCACATACCCTTGGCGAGCATTTTTTCTCCATTGCCACCATTGCCAACGTTCTTGATCTAGATGGATAACACCATATCAGAGTTTGGCCAAATCATCTGTAATGCCATACAAAGAGAAATAATGTTCCATTTGAGTTACCCAGCCATCAAATTTGTTCACATCCACACGTGGAAGGCGTAGGTCACGCTGAAAGTGATGGGGCTGAAAAGTCTGAGAACTAGAGGAAGTTTCACCTTTAGAGTGCAAAGGTGGGTCAGAGGAGGGAAGATTTGCAAGGATATTCAGCTTGGCGTAGAGCATTGTGGTGAAGGTTGTAAGCTGGGTAGAGAGGTCCTCTTTGATGGTTTCCATTTTGGCGTCTATGGAGGAATGCATGCTTTTATTGATGGTGGCAAAATTGGCATTGAGCTTCCTCACTTCTTGTTGGGTCTCTGTGAAATTAAAGGACAAGGAATTGAAGCGAGCTTCTAAGTCTTGGCTACGGGTGTGGGTCACGATGAAGAGGGAAAACGAAAAGGGATGGGTGGGACCACAGAGAAAATGGGTTATGGGTGAAGTGTATCATGACGATTAGGGCGACGAGGGGAATCCAATGGGGTAAGGCCCAAATAAGGGTGTTGGAAGGGGGTCGGGTCCACGAGATTTTTTTTTGCTGAAAAATGATAGGTATGACTGCGATAAGGGCGAAGAGAAGAATTCAACAAGACAGGGCTCAAATAATGGTGCCAACATGATCCAGACTTTATATATATATATATATATATATTCGCCCTTTAAAACACACATCTTTTGCTCTTGACTTGGTTCGCGCTTCCTTGGTAACACTCTCATGGCTTGGCTCCCGGCTCGGCTCTCGTAGGGTATTCATGGTTGTTATAACAATAAATACTAATCCAAGGCAAAGAAAGCAGTTCGATACACAACCAAGTAGCCACTCACCAGCCAACGTTGTTGATCCAGCTTATCCACGACCACCATCAGCTTATCCACCAACATCCCTTCCGACTTATTGACCATCATCCCTTCCTGTCCCATATCGATATCGAGAACCACTCGCTCACCCAACCTTATGCTATAAACCAAGCCCCCACCCCTTTTATATATAATATGGAATTATGATAATCTACTAAATTGTACAACACGTTTCCCAACCAATTATCAAAGTATAGAAGTGTACTCTCGAGGAGCTTTGGGTTCGATCACTCACAACTTTTCTTATCACTTCACTCTTAGCTTCGGTCACAACTCTCAACAACTAGCTTGGGTCACTGAAACTACTTGCTAACCTCATGGTGGTGCCCTTTAGTGTGAACCTCTCCTTATTAGTAGTGGAACCTCATCAACAACAGATGTATATATATATATTTTTTTTTATTTTTATTTTTTTATTTTTTTGTAGAGTTATACTCCGATCTAAAGAATACTGCAGTGTTGAAATGCCCAAATTCTTAACAGGAAGAAATGTGTAGTAATTTCGCAACCTGAATGCAGGAGGCACAATTGCGCGACAATGGATCTTGTTTGTTTTGTTTTTGTTTCCCTCCCAAGGGTTGGGGTATGCAGGGTGTCTACAGACAAGGGTTTGCCCTGTGCTATAGCTCTTTGATACACGTGCAGGGTCCAACAATAGTACTCGACCCAATCTCTCAGGGCACCAACTAAGGAGGCTAGACCGTGCCCTTAGTCGTACTACTTGACTACCCAGGTACTAGAGAGTATCTTCCCGAGTGTTGTTCTTGGTGGCACTATAACAGTCAGGTGACCGATCGGTTTATCTATGGAGGGTTTCAGGAGATCTAGGCCGATCTGTATACAAGTGTTGTTTGATGCGCTACCACTCGAAGGGGTACCTACAGGGGTTACAAGGGTGGCCAACATATGTGCGCTTAAGTACCACTTGTATTTGCTACATGTATTAATTCTCGACCGCAAGTTTATGCACGTAACGACATATCTTTGTAGCTTTAGGACGTCGGAATACATCTCTACCCTGAAAAAAATTAACCCACAATTTTCTGCCAAGGAAAGTGCTCTGATACCACTTGTAGTATTCCAGATATAAAATAGTATGCATAACTTAAATATTTTAGCTAGAAATGGCAGAACAACAATGATACAACCAAAACAATACCAGAATAATACCAGGATAACACCATAAATAACACCTTGATTAATGATAATAATGTTCATTTGCCTCTTCGAGGGGGCAACCTCCAGTAGAGCAGAGCTCTATTACAATAATATCCAAGACAAAACTTCTCATACCCTCTACTCCTATTTATACTAAATCTGTCTATCCAAAGGAACAATCTAGAGGAAGATCCTTCTATAAGCGGAAGCTTCTATTAGGTCTTCTTACATTTGACTTATTCTTCCTTATTGCTAGGCCTTATTAATATTGGCCTTTATTACATGGAAATATATTATTCTACCCACGTGAGGGATTAGGGAGGTTAGGTCCATAACAATGACCAATAGGTTGATCTATGGTTGGTTTCAGGAGACCTAGGGAACTCCATATATACCTGAAGGTACATAAGAGTGATGGTCGTGTACATGTGTTGTCTGATATGGTACTACTCGAAGGGGTACCAATAGGGGTTACAAAGGTTTCCAACAAGGTGAAACAATGGTTTTGAGTAATTTGTGAAACCGTCTGTATTTCTTGCATGTAGTTCTCCCCAACCACAATTTTAGCCATTGAACGACATATCTTTGCGCTTTAAAGATGCCGACAGTGCATGTCTCTAACCTGAAAAAAATTGTCGAAATTTTCTGCAAAGGAAAGTGCTCTGATACCATTTGTAAGGTGCTCGTTGTATTATGTAAAGTAGAACAAAATAACTATGACTAATACCAGCATAAATAGCAAAATACAGAGAACAATAACACTAGAAATGATACCTTTATTAATAGAAAGCCACGTTCACTTGTCTCTTCGAAGGGGCAACCTCTAGCAGAGTAGAGCTCAATTACATAATAATTCTCAAGACAAAACTTTCCCATGCCTTCTATTCTTATTTATACTATTTCTATCTTCTAAAGAACATTCTAGAGGAAGATCTTTCTAGAAGCAGAAGCTTATGTTAAATCTTCTTTCATTAGACGTGTTCACATTATTATATAGGCCTTATTTACTAATGTCGGTCTTTATTACATGGAAAACATATTATTCTACCTACTTGAGGGGTTAAGGAGGTTAGGTCCCTAACACCCTGCTCTGCAAAGGTCATGTTGATACAATAGACATTGCAATGCAAAGAGCTTTACTTGGAGAAGTAGAAGGAACATGTATCACATGTGTTAAACTAAAGAACATAAAACATGAATATTCCACGATAATAGGTGTTGAAGAATCCGTGATCAAATAACGATATGTTATATCTTCATGTCTTCGAGAATTCAAACTTTCAAACCAATTCCTAATATCATGGATCTACATGCTACTCAAGAGACATCAAATATACTAAACCCTTTTCTCTCTTTTTCCACTCGGAGCAACACTAAACTCCTTGATGGTGCAACTTGAGTGGGCCTAATGGTTAAGAACATGTATTTCCTCCCCAAAGGTCATAGGTTCAAAACTAAAGGGGGGTAGAGTCTGTACATGTTAAATGATTAATATTAACCCGCTATGATAAGGCTTTAAGGGTAGGTATCCCCTTGGCATGGGACCCCAGATGTGAATGTTTTTGGATGTCTCGACCCTTGCCAAGTCATAAATCCTGTTAGTATTAACTTGCGAACTGTTACACAATTTGTTTTTAAACTCCTTGATGATCAATTTGAAATGAAATACAACGTTGTGATATACTTATATCTTTGGACATAGAAACTTTCAAACCAATTCCCAATATCATGGGCTTGCATGCCACCTAAGAGAGACTTATAAAATGGCCTATTTTTTTTTCATTCTCCCTCCATTTTCCTAGGGTGTAGGTATATCCCACCTCCCCTCTTCGTCTCTATATGGAATCGTGCTATTTTTTTTTATCAAATTACTTTTATTAGGCATTTTTGGCTTTAAGCACATATATTAGGCAGTGGTCTGCTTCTTGCTTACGGTGATCCCAAAGCCCACTTAAATATATTCTTCATTTGGATCTCATCAGGAGGTCATAGGAGGTGCAGAGTTCAAATCTCGCGCGTACCATTTCCCCTTCCTCAAATGGCAAAGAGCGACGATGCTGCTGACGACACCAAAAAGAGAGAGGTGAGTCCCTTGGTCCGCTCTCGAACGATCTCCTCGTTCATCACTGTTGAAATCTAAAATTTGTTTTTCTGTAATTGGGGTTTCACCTTCTGCAATCTTAGCGTTTTGTTCGAAAACCCAGAAGCATTTTTGTAATGCGAACTCAGAAAAGTACCATTTTAAAAAAACTTAGCAAACACCTTTTTTGTTTTTGAACTAAAATTTAACAGCAAGGGTTTCGAACTACCAGAGGCCGAATCAAGCCGATTGATGGCTGAAACGCGTTTCAGTTGATTAAAGTTCCGTGTCACAGTGTTTTCTGTCGTGAATTTAACATCTATATGCTGTCATTTTCCCTCCCTGTTATTTTGCCTTTTGAAGAAAATGTAGTGTGTTGCTCTTACTCTCCCCTAGTGGTTATGGTACACCATATATTTAAGCGCTCTGGAGAGGGCTTCGTCACTTCCTTGAGATATTGTGCATGATGTCCGTGGCAGTCTCGCTGTTTCCTTTTACTTTCGGTAGACGTTATTATAAGTTTCGTCTTACTGCCTCCACTGCCCAACCTGGGCGGGAAAATTGTTTGTCTTTAATATATCTTGTACGATTGCATTTGGTTATGGCCGCGGGCATGATAAGGATGAAATTTAATATATCTTGCACGATTGCATTTGGTTATGGCCGCGGGCATGATAAGGATGAAAGCTTTCTGGATTAGCGGTATGGGGTTACGTCAATTTTCTAATGTAAGGGACTGGAGTGGGTATGATACGGATGCAAGATTTTTGAATTAGGGGTATGTGGTTACATCAACTTTCCTAGGGGTATGGGGGATTACTTTGATTTTCCTTTGTAAAGGTATGTGTGTGGGTGCACATAAGGATGAAAGCTTTTTGAACTAGGGTTATGGTGTTACGTCGATTTTCCTTTGTAAAGTAGGTCATCATGATGCCTGTACATCCGGTATGGGAATGATCTGGGGGCAGGCATAGAAGTTTTCATGTGGCCACTGGCCATAGTAACAACAAATGATTTTTTTGCTTGTTAGAACAATTTTTTGTTTATTGTACAAAAAACAACCAACAAATGGGCAATTCAGTCAATGGTTCTGTTGACTAGACCAAACATCAAAATAGGGTTAAGAATAGTTGACCTTTTTGGTTTTTTTGATCTTTGGAAATGTTAAGCATTCGAATTTTGTTGTAAACATAAATGCCCATGTAAAAAAATGATTGTTTTTAGCCGGTGAAGCATTTTTTAGCCTGTCTTTTTGTTGACTGTACAAAAACGACCAAAACACAGCCAAGTTCCGTTGATCGGACCGGACATAAAAAAACAGGGTTAAGACAATTGAGTTATTTGCTTGTTATGAGTTTTGGTATGTTCAGCATTCAAACTTTGTTCGAAACATATATTTTGTATGGAGAATTATAAAATTGCTGGTCAATCGTAATTTATTTTAATATTTTTAAAATTACGTAATTTACTTTTTTTTTTTGTATCTATCTTAGTTGTTTGATGAATATTTTTTTCCCTGCATTCAAGGTCAATGGTATTGAATGTGTTATGTGTTGCATGAAAGTTGTAACTATGGTTTTCATTCTGCAGTGGTACCATTCAAACTGTGTATGATGTGTAGTTTAGGCTGTACAACTTCCTCTAAATCCTAGTCTTTATACCCAGAAGGATATGCATCAGAAATTTGAAAGAGTTGGCTGATGTATTGCAGTCTACTTGTACCCAAAGGATAGAATTATCTTCCAGATCGCAATGCAGCAATGGTATCTTCTGAACAAATTGAGGACTTTAATGCCCAAAACCAGACATGTAGCCTAGTTAAGTGTGTTTTCCAAACAAGTTCTCATGAAAACTTGTCAAAACTGCAGTCCATGGGCTGTACTTTTAAACATTGTTATGTGCACTCTGCCCCAAAGACAATTTAACTGTGAATGCCACCAATGAAAAATTGAGATCAAAGTCCATAGTGTTGAAATTAATGGTGTAATCTTCACATTTGCCCACAGCTGACATTATTTGTAAATTTTATTTTATGTTTCAAGGTTTGGTTAAGGCCAACTCAGTCAAATCAATGTAACCCCCTAATCCATCCTTGGGGAAATCACCCCACCTCTTTAGCTGTGTATAAATACACAACTCCTATTTGTATTTTCACACATTGTAATCACTCATTCATTCTTATACAAACTATTTTAGTCTAAGGGCACCTTAAAGCATTGTGTTCTATTGTTCTAGGTTCTATCTATCTTGTGCTTGGGTTATTTCTCTCTTTAGTGCACTTGTGCAGGGGTTTGTTTCTCTCTCCAGGGCTGTGCTTCTCTTGGTTATCCTAGTGCTGTTTATCTGTTTCTTCCTTGCAGAATTTGGGTTGGTTTTGGTTTCATTCAATTCTTTTGCTGACAATTTTGACTCTCAATATGGTATTGGAGCGGGTGTGAAACTCACTCAGTTAATTCAACAGCTGTTTTTAAGGCCAGCACCTCTTTCTCGGGTTTCATAGTGTTTAAACTTTAAAGCTCTCTTTTGCAGCCAGCACACTCTCCACTTTATCTTCAGATTTGCTTTTTGGAAGGTGTTGGGTTTTCCTAGGGCTTAAAACCTATGTTGCACAAGTTTCTGGAACATGGGAATGTTAGGAATGTTGGGAACGTGGGTATGATTGTCTGAAACGGCTAGAAGTTTTGCTCAAATTTACAGGAAATGGCAGTTTGGGAGCGGCAATAATATATTAAAAAAAATATAAAAAATAACCCAGATTACAGTTATCTAGACAATGATAATACAGACTACAAGACTTCTGTAGATGGTATGCTATAATTTTTTTGAATATTGAATACTCTGATTCAAGCTCCCTTTTCTATCAATGTCACTCAGAAAACGTTGAGATGGTTGTTTTTCTTTTGTTAAAATCATAAATCGTAAATTATACCGATACATCCCTATCATTTTGGATATTCATATTGATATATCTTATATTTTAAATAAGCTTCTTGAAGCTTCTACTTACCAATGTTCATATTACATTCATAGTACACAAACGTACCACACACATATTTGGCTAAACTCAGAACTGAGAACTGTAATAGAATGTCAATACCGGAGTGTTCTGCAGCCTTCTGCCTTCCATCAATGCATAGAGTCCAGTACTTATTTCAATCAAAATGTAGGACGATCCTGAACTATTTTTCCTCCTAGCAATGCCTCAAGTTTTAGTATTTAAATTTTATTTCAATCAAAATGGAGGCCAATCCTGGACAACTCTGCCTCATACTGTCTGCTGGAATTGCTATATAATATATTACTATATACTGTAGTATAGTAGACTTTACTACTTTAGCATATTCAGCTGTTCAACAAGTTACAAGTAACAAAACTCAGCCACTAGTCTCTACAACTAAAGTCTATGAAAAAACTTCAAAAATGTCATGTCATAAGCTATAACTATTAGGCTTTAGCAAACCATAGAGGCAACTAAAACAGCACAATGGAATTTAGGAAATTGCACAGCAGAATTTATTGGACAAACATACATGGAAACCACTGGTCTGAGAAAATGACAAATGCTGGTCGCTTCTCATGAATTTTGAGATGGCTCACAACCTCTGTAACAAGACACGGTCCCCAGGACCGCCGTGTCCATATCCCATGTGTTGGACATGTGTTCAACACGTGTTTGGAACGTGTTGTTAAATTTATAGCAGCTGCAAGAGCCATTCTCCGGGAGGATGGCAAAGACCCTAGCTGAGATCTAGGCCCCCAGTGCACTCCTGGGGTATTTGGTCTGGGACCAAACAGTCAGTGCCACAACAAAAGACCCTTCTTAGGGCCCCCAGTATATGACTGGGGTTCTTAGTCTGAGACTAAGCAGCTAAAGCCCCTAGATATGTCTAGGGCCCCTGGAAATGTCCAGGGT
>ML778949.1:202384-232605 GCA_009831015.1 Picea engelmannii
ATATCCTTGACGACCTTCCATAGATTGATCCACCCAATGGTGTTTGTGAAAGGTGTGTGTTAGGGAGGACAAAGCAAGGCAATCTTCTCCATCTCTTGAGTTGATTCATAATGATATTTGTGGGCTAATGACCACCTGTTCTCTCCAGGGAGTTAAGTAATTCCACACCTTTATAGATTGTTTTTCTTTCTTCCTTTGGATATACACCATTCAATCCAAGGATGAAGTGTTGGGAAATTCAAAGATTTAAATATTTAGTAAAAAATCAAAGCAAGAGAAAGATTAAGTGTATCAAGATTGGTGGTGGAGGAGAGTATGTTAGCAAAGATTCTTAATCATTTCCTATTTCTCATCATCTTTCTTGGCAACAAATTGTTCCCTACACTCCATAGGAGAATGAAGTGGTTGAATGAAAGACTAGGGCTATTATGGAGATGGCTTGATGCATGCTTCACTCCAAGGATGGAAGCTTACATTTTATGGGGAAGCAGTGCTTTGTGCAACCCACATTATCAATCGAATGCCTACTCGTGTTGTTCAAGGTATGACTCCCTATGAGAAATGGAATGTAAACAAACCTTTAGTTTGTCATCTCAAAAGTTTTGGATCAAGTGCATCGACTCATACTCCTAATGAAGGGCCAAACATCTCAAAACTGCCAAAACCCTACTACACTTTGGTAGGCTACAATCCAACTTTCCAAGGATATCACCTCTATGATCTCTCCATTCATCAAAACTGCCAAAACCCTACTACACTTTGGTAGGCTACAATCCAACTTTCCAAGGATATCACCTCTATGATCTCTCCATTCATCAGATAGTTGAACATAGAGATTTGTCTTTGATGAAGCTGCTATCGATGGTCTATTAGGATATTTCCTCTACTTCTTACAAATGATTCTTCATACGGATGCCATAATGTTTTAGTGGATCTATCTTATCTTTACATCATGTTGGTTCTCTTTCTATCCCTAAGATTGCTTCCTCCGATACTCCTACACTAATTGGGCAAATAGTTGGACTGATGAAAACCTTAGCGATAACTTATCTAGCTCCAACCCTACGAAAGTCTCTTTTATATAAAATCTCACTTCCAACATTCCTCCAATAGATGAGTACTTTAGTGATGGCACTCCTCGACTAGATGTTGATAATGAATAGTTCTTGAGTGATCCATTCTCTTCAGTTTCTATTCCTTTGGCTAGGTTAATGCTTATGATTAAAGTAGGTCATATCCACAATTGTAGACGTCGTCAATTTTCTTGTAGGCCCCTTGGAGCACCATCATGAGTCTCCTCCACCATGGGCCCTTATTTCCATGGTCAATGACATGCCTATTGATTTGCATATTTGTCCATCTACGTGACTTTGGACTTTGGAGCATAGTTTTTGCCGACGATGACCCTGTTGGGCACTTTAGTGGGCGATTTGGGGGGGATGGTATGCCATGCCTTTTATGTGGCCCTTGATCAACATTAAGGTGGGATGCAACTCTTGTGATGCAATGCCTTCTCTCTATCCCCCCTGTTTATAGCAAGGGGGTTGTTGAAATTAAGGGTGTAATCATCACATTTTACCATGATCACTATTATTTCTGATTTTATATTATATTAATAGGTTTGGTTAATGTCGAACTAATAAACTCAATATACACCATTGTTGAAATTAGTGCAGCTGCAAGAGCCATTCTCCTGGAGGATGGCATAAGACCCTAGCTGTGGACTAGGGCCCCCAGCACACTCCTGGGGTTTCTTGGTATGAGACCAAGCAATGAGAGCCATGGCAAAAGACCCTTGTGAGGGCTCCCAGTAGATGACTGGGGTTCTTGGTCTAGGACCAAGCAGTAAGACCCTAGATGTGTTCTAGGGCCCCTGGATGTGACCTTTCCTTCCTTATAGATGTGCTTTTTGTCATTGTGAAATCTATATAGTATATACTATAGATTAGGCGTCAATGGGCAAATGTAATTTCAATAATTTTGGTGTTATATGATCAAGCTGACATAAAAAATGATGAATAACAAATGCAATTAGGTTGAAATCGAATGTTCATGGGTAGTCCATGTTAGATTCTGGTAGCTCGAAGGTACTTATACATTGGCGACCCTAACATGTAGAAGAGACAGAGCATATTTCTCTCTTCAATGACCGAGTTTATAAAGTGATTTTATATAGTCAAGTTGAGCCTTTTATTATTGAATGGGTAAAAGTGACTCTGACTTTTGGATCACTTAAGTGATTTAAGTGAACTCAATGGACGATTAAGTCGTGACTGTTGATCTCAAGAGGGAAAGATCTAATCTTGACCGTTCATCTCTTTGGAAGACCAAGGGTTAGGGCAGTTACACATTAAAGATGCATAAAATGAGCTTGAGAGAGAAGAGGGGGCACACTTTGAGGAGAGCTTGGAGAGGAATGTAAAGAGTCACTCATATTTCAAGAGAGACCAAAAGAGTTTGAACTAGAGGAAAGAGAACAACTACAAGAGGGGATTGGCAGGCATCCCAAGTAGGGGATATGCACGCATACCAAGAAGAGTTTCAAAATTTAATACATCCCTGTATCGTACAACAATTGAAGGTGGGCCGTACAACATTTATTGCTATCCCTACAACTGAGTTAAGGTATATAAATTGAGGCAACCATTTTTTGTTAATGTTTGGCATGATTTCCAAGGTATTTTGCTAGGTGGAATCTGTACAATTGAGGATTGTATCGTACTATCAGATATGGGCACAAATTTCGAGGGATGTACTGTTGTATTTTTGTTGTTCATGACCATATAGTTGCACAGAAATCGAGGCAGTGAGTTTGGGCATGGAAACATAGTTGTTTTGTGCAGATTTAGAGAGATAAGTTGCTGTGTATTTAATGCTGATTTTGTTGTTGTTGTAAACTCAAAATTTTCATATGAGCTCAATAAGAAGAATATCTCCTAGATTGGTTTTCCTCTTGTGGGTTTTTCCAGGGGCATTGCCCATAAATTCCTTGTGTCAAATGTGGTGATTTTGTCTATTGTTCATTGTTATTTCTGCTGCTATATTTCAGATTGCTTAGTCACTTGTATTTTTGCCCATAGTTCCAGTATAATGCATGTGTTTCCATTGCTTTATTGGTGAATAACTATAGGAGGTTCAAATCTATTATGGACTAAGTGTTTGAGATTGGTTTTTAACAGTCCATGGGTTGAAGCATAACCTCTTTTACTTGGTAAAGAAAATTTCAGGGTGTAGTAGTGGGCTTGCAAGGACTAAGGGTGATCTCTTTTTTGTAGATAGGAACTCAAAATTCATTGTAGACCTAGTTTAATTTGGTTGGTATTATAGGATCAAGTTGACATAACAAAGATTGAACAAAAGATGCAATCTAGGTTGAAACATAGAGGCATGCCAAGGAAATTTAAAGAATAGTCCATGGTTTGAAGAATGACCTCTTTTACTCGGTCAACAATGTTTTTTCCTTCTTGAATTTTCTCATTTCTTTATTTGTCATCTAGATTAGCCTTTCCTTCGATTATTTTCCCTGTATTCTTTTTCTCTTTTGCAATCTAACTCTCACCATTTTATTGATTTTTGGGTTGTGTTTGTATTAATATCCTCATATCTCGTGTAGTGCCTCATATTGATTCATGATTCTTTATATCTTGAAGATAGAAAGTGAAGTGCTTGTCCTTAATGTCAATTCTATGAATGAAGATGCAATGCTTACTCTAGAAATTTCTCATAACAATTTATCTCATTGTGTAAGTTGGAAACAAACAAAGTTTCAAATCTTGTAGCGGGCCTACATGGGTTAAAGCCCAAGAGTGACCTTTCCCCCCTCGTGGATAGTGTTTCAACATTCATCATAGAGTTAGAAAGCTTGAGGATTTTTGGTATGAATCCTAAATACTATAGAAAAGTTGCCAATGCGAAAATGGAATTTCAACCATACAGAAATGGATTTAGATAAAATTGTCGTCAGTGATGTAGTTAATACTATTGTTGTTCTTGTTATAATTTTAGAAGTTACAATTATCTTCTTTAACATTCATTAACAATTGCATGTAATAGGATCACTGAAAGATAAACAATCACAAAACAAAAGAAATATGTCGGAATCTACATGGAACAACCTCCTGGCTATGTCCAAAATGACTCTAGCCTTGTTTGTCGCCTTAAGAAATCTCTTTATGGTCTCAAGCAAGCTCCCCGAGCTTGGTATGCCAAAATGGACAACTTTCTTATTGCCACTGGATTCTCTAGATGCCATTCTGATCGTAATGTCTATACCAAGAAAGTAGGAAGCCATCTCATAATCCTTGTCCTTTATGTTGATGACCTTATCCTTACTGGTAGTGACTCAAAACTTTTAAACCATGTGAAAACCAGCCTTAAGAAGAAATTTGAAATGACAGACTTAGGCTTTTTGCACTATTTCCTTGCCCTCCAAGTTTTGCAAACCAATGCAGGAATTTTTCTTTCCCAGTCTAAGTATGCTTGTGACCTTCTTTGTCGCTTTCACATGGACGATTGTAAACCAACCCCTTCTCCCTTCCAGTCTGGAGTCAAGCTTACTGCCACTTGTACTTCTCCCGAAGTTGATGCCACCTTGTATCGTCAGTTAGTTGGTAGCCTCTTATACTTGACTCATACCCGTCCTGATCTTTCCTTTGCTGTTGGTCTTGTTGCCTGGTATATGCAAACACCCCATGAAAGCCATTGGAAAGCAGCTAAAAGGATACTTCGCTATGTCTGTGGTACATTTTAGTTCAGGGGGGACTCCTTTATTGGTTGGTTTCACTGATTCAGATTGGGCCGACGACCTTGATGATCGGAAGTCTACTGCAGGTTATGTTTTCAGCCTTGGTTCAGGACCTGTCACTTGGGCTTGTAAGAAACAAAAAGCTATTGCACTTTTCTTCAGCAGAAGCAGAGTACCGAGCAACGATAAATGCAAGTTAGGAAGCCTTATGGCTTCGACAGATCCTTTCAGAGTTTGGATTCCAGCAACAACATCCGACCAGCCTTTGGTGCGACAATCAGAGTGCCATCAAGCTCTCCAAAGACCCAGTTCAACATCAGTGTAGCAAACACATCGAGCTACACATGCACTTCATTAGAAAGCTCATTCATGATCAAGTTATTGAAGTGCTCTTTTGCCCTACAAAAGATCAAGTTGCAGACATTTTCACAAAGTCTCTTACAGAAGCAAAGTTTTCCAAACTTTGATCTATGTTAGGAGTTCAGGAAGTTGTCATTAAGGGGGGATAGGCTCTAATGCCTCCTTCCTCCTCCTATTGTATCACTATTGTAAATCCTTCAATCCTATCCCAAGTTGTTCTTAAGGGGGGATGTTAGAATATTTAGACACTTAGGACTTAGTTAAGATCTACTTGGTCTAATGTGTCGTTAGGTAAAAGTGTATTTCTTAATGTGTTTCTTTAGTATGCATTAGTATGCATTTGTAGTTAGGAAATCCGACGGTCACGATATGTTCTCGACATAGAGTGATCCGACGGTTCATATTCTCATCGATCTTAACGACCATTGATCCGTGGCTTAACACCCGATTGGTCCATGATCTCTATTTAAAAAGCATGGAGGGTCATTTGTCGATGATCGATTGCGAGAAACTCTCTTGTAAAATCTCTCTGTAATCTTTTCTTTGCATTAATAAACTGCTCCAAGTGGCTGCGTTGGCATGGGCCGTGGATGTTTCCCCGTAGGGGTTTTACCACGTGAAAACATCGGTGTGTTGATCTTTGATCTGGTTATGTGAGTGGTTACTGAAGGTGTTTGTCCTTTGTTGGAATACATGTGTTGTCGAACAGGGAAACCCTCGTGGGGGAGAAAACCCACCAACCAATTCTTCAGTATAGATTCTTTCAACCAGTACAATGTCACGTTATAGCTCTCCACAAATAGACCAAGACCAAGATACCAAAGACTTGCTGCGCTAGACCTCCTTTGCTATGCTCCAAATACATAAGAGAAAGCAAGTTGTGTGTGTATACAAATGAGAGGAACTCGACCTCTAGTTATACACATAACTTGACTCCCGAAAAGACAACCTTAAGAGGGGCCGTTTTGACTTTCAAAATTAGGATAAGAATAAAATAATAATTTCTTTTGAGCCAATTTATACAATAAGATTACAATAACCTTCTCGAGGTTTGATCAATACAAATACAAAAGAATATCTTCCGTAGTTACATCAAAATATCAAAACTGAGCTCATGAACATTGACTTTTGAACATATGAATCTATACATCATTGGATATCCATAGTACAACATGACTTCACATCCAATGCATCCAAGGCCTGTGGGTAGCTTTCAAATAGCTTCAACATGTCACCATGACATCCACTACCCTGCAATGCATTTGTACCTCATCATGTGCACGCTTGTGACTTCACAGCGAATGCATCCAAGGCCTGTGGGTAGCTCTCAAATAGCTACGACATGTCCCCAAGACATCCCCTACCCCGCAATGGGTTTGTACCTCGTCACTCCCTTTGAAGAAAGACCATGCCAAGCTTGTCCCTGAAGTGCTCGAATTGTCATCCTTGGCAGTGGCTTGGTCAACACGTCCGCAACCTACTCCTTGACAGTCACGTACTGGAGCCTCACTGCTCCCCTCTGCACCATATCCCTGATACAATGATATTTGATCTCGATATGCTTCGACCTGTCACGGAACACCAAATTCTCTGACAACTTCATGCAACTCTGGTTGTCACACTAAATGCAGGTCACCTCCCGTTTGAGACCAAATAACCTAGACAACAGCTTTCGAAGACACACTGCTTCTCTACATGCTGCACATGCTACCATATATCCAGCCTCAGTCGTACTGAGTGCTACACATCACTGCTTCCTGCTGCTCCACAAAATCATACTGGAGCCTAGACTGAAGCAATATGTCGAAGTACTCTTCCGATCAGGAATACTGTCGGCCCAATCTGAATCCACATATCGATATAACTCGAACTCATGGTCTGTCACATACCTGAGACCATGATCCAATGTACCCTTAAGGTACCTTATCACATGTTTTGCTGCGACCAAATGAACCTGCCTGGGCTGCTCCATA
The DNA here is from genome assembly GCA_009831015.1 of Picea engelmannii. Lineage (NCBI taxonomy): Eukaryota > Viridiplantae > Streptophyta > Pinopsida > Pinales > Pinaceae > Picea > Picea engelmannii. The sequence continues at coordinate 209,462 of ML778949.1, forward strand.
TACTGACTCATGGTGTTCACATCAAAACATATATCCGGTATAAAGTACAACAACGAACCCACCATCTGCCTGTATAAAGTAACATCCACAGTGTCTGAAGTCGTATCTTGCAACAACTTCAGATTTGATACCATAGGTGTAGCCATTGCCTTGCAATCCAACATCTCGAACCTCTTCAGGATTTCCACTGCATACCTTGCTTGATTCAGAAAGATCTCATCCTGTCTTTGCCATACGTCGAGACCCAAAAAGTAATGCATCATCCTGAGATCTTTCATCTCAAACTTAGCAACCAATTTTCTCTTACACTCTAAGATGAGCTTTTCCACACCTATTAGAAACAAGTCATCCACATACAACAATAGTATTACCGGACCATTATCTACAACCTTAAAGTAAAGGTTAGGAATTGCACTGCTCTTTGTAAATCCTAGGCTTGTCAGAGAATTGTCGATCCTGCTGTACCATGCTCTAGGTGCTTGCTTTAATCTATATAAAGCCTTCTTCAATCTACACACATGCGTCTCCCTATCATGTACCTCGAACCCTTGTAGTTGCTCCACATATACTTCCTCTTTTATTTCACTATTCAAGAAGGTTGTCTTATCCATCTGATGCACCTTTCATTTCATTACTGCGACAAATGAAAGTATAGTCCTTATCGAGGTATATCTTGCCACCGGAACAAATGTCTCCTCATAGTCAATGCCCTCCTTCTGAGAGAATCCTCGAGCCACAAATCTAGCCTTATACTTTTCAATACTGCCATCAACTGCATGTTTCGTTTTGTAGATCCATTTTGAACTAACTACTGATTTCTCCTTTGGCTTGGGGACCACATCACATACATTATTCTTTACTATGGACTGAGATTCCTCCCCCATGGCATCCTTCCATACCCTCTTTTCTGCAGCCTCTTCATAACTGGACAGTTCTGCATCCATGATATCACACAAACATTCCACATAGCTGGAATACGGTTTTGACTTATTACTTTCCCTGAGATATTTTTCTAGGGCACCATATCTTTTTGCATCTCTGATGAGCTGCTCTTGTGCTCAAGCTGGTCATCTCTTGCGAGAAGGCATCTCTGTTGGCCTCTGAGGTTCTGCCATGTCATTATCCTCATGAATGACTTCCTCTGGTTCAACTGTTTCTGCCTCTGGAACTCTAGGAACTTCATTCTCCTCTTTTGAACCTCTTTTGCACAGTTTTGTTTTGATTTGCTTAAAGCTGCACTCTCATCGAAGGTGACATCTCGACTAATCTTAACTTTCCGGTGATCGAAAATATATATCCTGTATGCCTTCGATGTGTCACTGTAATCAACAAATATGCCATTCTTTTCGGATGGATCCAATTTTGTCCTCTTTTCCTTGGGGACATGCACAAATACGGGGCAACCAAATATCCTTAGATGGTTGACTTCCGACTTCTCTCCTGGAAACATCTCCTCTGGTGTCCTGTTTTCAAGTACTTTGTGGGGACTTCTGTTTTGCACATACACTACAGTCTTCGCTGCTTTTGCCCATAGATGCATAGGTAGATCTTGATCATGGATCATAGCCTTCACTGCTTCCATGATTGTTCGATTCTTACTTTTTGCTACTCCATTTTGTTGAGGATTGTAGAGAGTAGAAAGCTCCCTCTTAATCCCAACTTCCTTGCAATATTCTTTGAATTCCTTTGAAGTGAATTCTCCTTTATTAACTGATCGCAAGGTCTTTATCTTCCGCTTTGTCAGGTTTTCTACCAGTGCCTTAAACTCTTTGAATTTGCCAAACATTTCATTCTTTTCCTTCAACCAATAGATTCAAGTTTTACGTGAGTAATCATCAATAAAAGACACATAATATACATACTCGCTTAGTGAAGTTGCTGACATTGGTCCACACACATTCGAGTGCACGATGTCCAATACTCTTTTGGCTCTGCTATCGTTGCTGGGAAATGAGTGCTTCATGCTCTTGTCTTGTGCGCAACCTTTGCACACACTGTCTGGTTTTTCCTGGATGTTAAGAACCAAAGACTGAATAAAAAAACACCACAACAGATATATAAGAACAATATGCAAAATCTTCTTTATTACTATCAAACTCTTGAGGTAGGGCAACACCGTACAATGGATCCTATTATGGAAGTGATCTTCTCATCTTCACTTGCCTCTTCGAGGGGGCATCCTCCTATTGAGTTTCCTCTCCAAATACAATAATTCTCTTCCTATCCCATTACATTGCTTGAACCCCTTTATATAGTGCTACCATCACCTAAGAACATTCTAGAGGAGGAATCTTCTAGAAGTAGAACCTTCTAAGAAGTCCTCTTACATTTATTATATCTAATTATCCATTTGTTATATCTAACTACGATATTGAGCCTTATTTAATAATATAGTGGACCTAGACCACCTTACATTGAATGCCCTCCTCTATTATCACTATGGGCCCTCTAGGCCCCCCCACTACCTCTCTAGCTACCTTACATTCCATCCCGCTTATGAAAGCGTTGTCCTCAACGCTTGATGTACAACCATATATCAGGGTCCCATGGATAAGTGTGGACCATAGTGTGCTGAAGTAGACTAGAGAAGGAGGGTCTCATTGAGAAATGAAAGCCACCATGCTGAAGTAGTCGAACTGCCATTGTAAACCAGGGTCACATGTCCAAGTGCTCATGTGAACTCCACACGAAAGATATCGACACCCAATAACCAACTGAAAATGATGCCCTGAATACTGACACCTATCATGTGGATCCAAATAAGAATATCCAACCACATAGTGGGAAAGGGTCAACGCTGAATCTGGAAAGAACAATACCATTGTAAAATATGCAGGCTGGACGCTGGTAATCATAACTAGCTCTTGATGTGGGACATTGATGTTCTCTATAGAAGGTGGAGTAGAGTCATCAAATAAAATATGGAAGTGGTTGTCATTCTAGAAATGTCAACTATCCATATACCAATCATTACAATCAACCTCAAAATCATACCAAACATATATTTCTTGATTATATTCACCCCTGAGGTTTGCCATAAGAAATCTCTCCTGCATGCTATCCAATGAATCTTGAATACTACAAAAACTATCATTGACGCCGTCTGTGAAGCCATCTACAAAGTCATCCAATCTGTCATTCAATGTGTCAAATAATTGGGCTTTGAATGCTTTAGTAATCTGTAGAATTTCTTTGAGGGTTTGAGAAGAAATAGCCATCTGAGCACCCTATGAAAATTTATGAACTATGCAGTCCTGCCACCATCACGAAAAAACCCAATAAATTACTCCAGAAAATTGCGGTGTTTTCCAGAAAAACACTGAAAAACTGTTGAATTTAAAATGCTCATAACTTCACTTCCCAGACTCCGTTTCGATTGATTTTTTTTTTGAAATTGGGTGAAATTGTGAGAAGAACGCAGATCTGTAATTTGTTTGGGCAAATTCGACCGTTCGTGGAAACAACCTTGAAAAATTGTAGATTTTAAAACTTCAATATCTTGACTTCCCAGACTCCGTTTTAGACGATTTTTTTTTCAACTTGGGTGTTTTTCTGAGAGGAACTCAAATTTAAAACATGTTTCTGCAAATTTTGCATAGAAGTATACCAAAAATTTTTGGAATGTCGCGGCCCTTTTTTTTTCTCCGAAAAAAAAATCTGCAAAAATAAAAAATATTTGCCCACAATGTTTGCCAAGGAAAGTGCTCTGATACCACTTGTTAAGAATCAAAGACTGAATACAAAAGCACCACAACAGATATATAAGAACAATATGCAAAATCTTCTTTATTACTATCAAACCCTTGAGGTAGGGCAACACCGTATAATGGATCCTATTATGGAATGGATCTTCTCCTTTTCACTTCCCTCTTCGAGGGGGCATCCTTCTATTGAGCTACCGCTCCAAATACAATAATTCTCTTCCTATCCCATTACATTGCTTGAACCACTTTATATAGTGCTACCATCACCTAAGAACATTCTAGAGGAGGAATCTTCTAGAAGTAGAACCTTCTAAGAAGTCCTCTTACATTTATTATATCTAATTACCCATTTATTATATCTAACTACCATAGTGAGCCTTATTTAATAATATAGTGGACCTAGTCCACCTTACATTGAATGGCCTCCACTATTATCACTATGGGCCCTCTGGCCCCCCACTACCTCTCTAGCTACCTTACGTGTTTTTTGAATTTGGACCTAGTCTACCTTAAATTCTTAGAATTTGCCAAACACTTCATTCTTTTCCTTCAACAAATAGATCCAAGTTTTACGTGAGTAATCATCAATAAAAAACACATAATATACATACCCGCTTAGTGAAGTTGCTGACATCGGTCCACACACATTCGAGTGCACGATGTCCAATACTCTTTTGGCTTTGCTATCGTTGCTGGGAAAGGAGTGCTTCATGTTCTTGTCTTGTGTGCAACCTTTGCACACACTGTTTGGTTTTTCCTGGATCTCTGGTAGTCCCGTCACCATCTTGCTCACACTCGGTAGGGCCTTGTAATGTAGGTGAGCAAATCTCCTATGCCATAATTCACTGGGTTTCACAGGGTCGTGAATTAATGTTGAATCTGATCGCCCTTTCAATTTGTAGAGTCCTCCCTCTTGAACTCTAATCACCACAACATCATGAAAAGTCTTCCCTCTAGGCCACATAAGAACTTGTCCATCAACAAATGCAACTTTGTAACCCTTCTCATCCAATGTCGATATCGAGAGAAGGTTCTTCTTCAATCTAGGAACATAGAGAACTTCCTTCATCTTCATTGGCTTTCCGGAGTCTAACTTGTAGGAGGCTTCTCCTACTCCTTTGATCGGATACTGATAGTCATCTCCCAATGTCACCTTGTGCGATGAATCCTTATGAGTAAGGTTAGACAAGGAGTCTTTATAACCTGTCATGTGCTTGGAATCACCACTGTCCACCGACCAAATGTCACTTCCATGAGTGAAAGTTCCTGTAAGCGTTGAGATAAGAACATACTCCTCATCACTTGATTCATCTTCCTTTGCAACCTTCTTGGGCGGCTCATCATCTTCAGCTGTATGAACATGATGCCTTTTACCTCCTTTCTTTTCCCTTGGTCTCTGAATGAGGGAACATTTCCTAGCAATGTGTCCCATTTTCTGACAACAGAAACATCTGATATTTGGGTTATTTCTTTGGCCCTTTTGAAACTTCTTGGGTGAGGAGGGTTCTTTTTTGCTCTTTCCTTTCCTGGTGTGGGCGGCCAGGGCTTGATCATCATCTGTCATCTTCTCTTCTCTTGCTGTCGTTCTTGCTTCTTCTTGGTTGTAATCTTCCCATAGCCTATTGAACTTGGGTAGCTTCCTTCTTGAGCATATCCCTTGAATAAATGCATCCCATGAACTTGGGAGGCCATTCAAGGTGGTTATCACCATTTCTTCTCCATTCACTGTATCACCAATGGCTTCTATCTGCTCCTTGATCTGGTTCACTCTTGATAAGTAAGAGTGGATGGTTTCTGAATTCTGCATCCTCACATTCTTTAACTGAGTTCTCAAGGTCATTCTTCGGTTGATGTTGTTGCCTTCAAATAGTCTGTTTAAGGCATCCATCATTTCTTTTGGAGTGGATAATGAAGATATGTGATGAATAAGATGGTCCTTAATGGAGTTTGCAATAATCCTCTTTGCTTTGACCATATCCTTCTTGTGCTTTGCTTTAGGCTCATCTCCCTCTGGTTCTGAAACCTCTTCTTTGGTGAATTTCTCTAGATCATGTTCTTCTAGGAGGAGGGATACTCTGTACTTTCAGGCTCTGAAGTTGTCAGCTCCCTCCAACTTCTCATCAATCTTGGCTTCGGTAGTCATCCTGCCCCTAAATCACAAATTCTGAAGATCTGATCCAGGGAAAAGATGCGCCCCATTAGGGCGCACTTGCTAGTGGTCTTGTCTTGTTCGACAACCACTCCTATCAAGAAAAATGACTCCTTTTGTCTTCTAGATCTGCGAACTGTCTTCTATTCATGCTTGCTTTGATACCATGTTATAATTTTGGAAGTTGCAATTATCTTCTTTAACATTCATTAACAATTGCATTTAATAGGATCACTGAAAGATAAACAATCACAGAACACAAGATATATCCTGGGAAACCCTCGTGGGGGAGAAAACTCCTCAACCAATTCTTCAGTATAGATTCCTTCAACCAGTATAATGTCACATTATAGCTCTCCACAAATAGACTAAGACCAAGATACCAAAGACCAAGAAACCAAGACCTTCTGCGCTAGACCTCCTTTGCTATGCTCCAAATACAAAAGAGAAAGTGAGTTGTGTGTGTATACAAATGAGAGGAACTCGACCTCTATTTATACACATAACTTGACTCTCGAAAAGACGCAACCCTAAGAGGGGCCGTTTTGACTTTTACAATAAGGATAACAATAAGATAATAATTTCTTTTGAGCTGATTTATATAATAAGATTACAATAACCTTCTCGAGGTTTGACCAATACAAATACAAAAGAATATCTTTCGTAGTTACATCAAAATATCAACAGTTCTTTCTCTATGCTAATAAATTTTCCCTTAACTTAGCACCCAATAGTTAATTCCAAATAAATCACTTATTGTATTAAAACATAGTTATTAACTAAATGTTACAACGAAAGCATAATAAAAAACCATACACATTGCACATGAGATTTCTGGGTAAATCACCATTGGAAAAACCCCGAAGGGAAAACCAATACCTTGTTGATTTTATTAAATAAAATCTTGGGCTCCTGTATCGGGATAATGGTGCATCTGAGGAAAATACAATGCAACGAATAACCTAGCCTAACACACCTGACTGGTATTCCTTTGTTGCCCCTTTGCTCCTTTCCTTGACCCCTGCCCTTGCACACTTGGATGGAATGTCCTTCTCACCGAATCAATGAGTTTTCACTCACTCATTCTCTTTGTGTCTACTCCTCTCACTTAGGTTGCCTTTTATAACCTTGAGTTTACCCTAAATCCAAAACCCTAGATCTTTAAAGTGATCAAGGGCTGATATTAGTTCTCACCTTTACTTTAGATCTAATGGCTAGGATTTGATTTAATTCACTAATGCCAAATTCTTAGGCATTTAATTAAATTAAACTCCATTAATTACAAAAATATATTTACTTTAATAATCACTTTATTAAAATGAATCTCCTAAGTCTTCAGAGGTATTAAGGACGACACCCATGTGTTTGTTGCAAACCGACATGGAAGTACCTGTCCGATGCTACATACATCAACACTCCCTCTCAGCGAGGAAGACTTCCATCACTTGGAAGTGGCTTTGTCTTCGCTATCATACCCGCTAACATGGATGCTCTCCAATCCACTTGATTAGCTGCTCCCTCTAAAACCAAAGCTATCTCGACCATTTCGTTCGGACCCTTCTTCGAAGACTTCCCTTTAAACATGTTCATAGAAGTCTCTTGCTTCTGAGTATCCTACATGGCCATCTTGTACCATGACTCCTTATTGATAGACTTGGAAGGCTGCTCCTTTCCACTTGAACTTGAAGGCTGACTCTTTTTTAGCTTCTCAACCTTCGGAGCTACCTGCTCCTTGCTCTTTGGCACTCTACTGCTTACCATTGCTCACATATGCTAGCCTTTTAGCTTATACATGTTACTCTCTCTAACTCCAGGAATAACTGCTCTGTCTGAGCTAGATTCTCTAGGCTTGATCAACGTCTGTCCATCCTGGAACGCTACGTCAAATTCCTTCTTCTTAATCGTTGAGACTGAGAGCACACTTCTCCTGGCTTCTGGCACCCATAACACGTCCATCACTCTCAACACGCCTCTTGACTCCATTTGGAATAACATTGTCCTAGATCCCTTTATTGCATGCTTAGTGTTGAGACCAAGTTCCACATACATGTCTGAGTTTGACTTTGTGAAGCTCTCGAATAACTCTCGTGCTCATGTCATATGATATGTGGCTCTACCATCTAGTAGCCATGCACCAGCTGATATGGTGCCTGAGGAAATATGGGAAACAAGTAAGAACTCTTGTTCAAACTTCTTGTCAAACTCATCCACTTGAGCCTTTGTCGACGTAGCTACCTTAGTTGCGCCCCGTTTCCACCCTTCTTTTTCGAAGATTGACCTGCATAATGCCCAAACCTGTAACATGCAAAGCACTTGACTTTGCTCATGTCTTTCTTCTTGCCATCTTGAGAGGTATACTCTCCACCAACAGTCTTCTTGAACTTATCCTTCTTTGCCTGGTTGGCAAGAGCAAGGTTCTCATCATCAATCTTGTATTGGCCTGCATTCAAATCTTCATGTCGAAGTTCTTCTTGAAAGAAGTCATCTCACAACCTTGTCCAATCAGGGAGCTTCTCACATGCCACGATCCCTTTGATGAACGATGTCCACTGCTTCGTGAAGCCTTTGAGTGCCGTCCTCACCAATTCTGAATCATCCACTGTCTCCCCGATTGCTGCTAGCTCATCTCGAACTTGTTAGATTTGGGTGAGATAGGTTGTTACTGTGTTTGATTCTGTCATCTTTGTGTCTGTGAGCTTATCTCTCATGCTCAGGCTCCCGTGTCAGAGTCTCTACATAGGCTCACGCTTAACCATTACGTTGACTTCTTTGCTCGCTCGTACGCGGCCCCAAATTCAAGAGTTTGGCTTGATCTTAGCACATGCCTCACTTGCAACTAACTACTTGCTGACTCGATCCGCTTGCTGTTTGTGCCCAATACTCAGCGCTCGACCACTCACGCAGATTCTTCCACAGTTGGCTTTGCAGCTGTATGGCGCATGACGGCCGTATGTTGTACAACTGTACGTTCTTTTAAAATTTTTATTTTTGAGTTTTACCTTTCACCCGCAAACTTGTAGCGAAACAAAAAAAATCTCCTCCGCTGCAAAAATCATGATACGTGCAAATTTGGTTTCCTCTTTTAGAGAACCTGCCTTTGATACCATGTTAAATTTTCCCTTAACCCAACTCTCGTCAGTTAATTCCAAATAAATCACTTATGGAATAAAAACACAACTGAGTTATTAACTAAACATTATAAAGAAAGCATAATAAGAAAGCATATACATTGCACATGAGATTTCTGGGAAATTGCCCCTGGAAAATGTAAAGAATTGGAGCACAAGCATAACGAGACAAGAAATTGGCGGAAAAGGATTTATGCCATTCTGATGCACATTGTATCAATCCCAAGATATGAATTTATAGTACATGGATAGACTAGATCTAGATCTAGATCTCATTGACAACTCATCAATGGATCATGACAACACCTCATTAATAGACGAGGTTTACAACTCATATCAATGTGTCTTGGACTTTGTGATTGTCTAGGGACTCATAGTTTAACATGGACCCCCGCAATCACAAGTTCGAATAATTGTACCAGTAACAAAACAATAACTGGTATCATCTTCAATCTGAAACTATTGAACTAAGCTTCGATGAAGATATGCCTGAAAAACCGCCAATATTTGAATAGTTCATCTGGAAGTGAACATTTGCCATGTCTGAACATTCCCATTCTTTTGATTTGAGGAGACCAGTGGCCATGCTGGAATTCCCAAATGTTGATTGATTTTGATTTTGATAGGACTTAGAATCTTGAAGCCTGACTATCATCATTGATATCTGATATTCCCCCCATGTCGGGTGCAAGGTGAGAAGTTTGTTGAAGTTGATTGAGAGGATCCAAATTTAAGCTTTGGATTCTTAATGTTCTTTAACAATTCATAGTTGAATGGATCCAAGGTTAAGCTTTGGATTTTTCATGTGGTGGTTTTGGATGACCACTAACCAATTTGATTTGACCAATATGGTGGTTTCAGATTAACACTAACGATTTTTACTGATATTTGAACAATGTGGTGGTTTTGAATTACTACTTAGTACTAACCATCTTCTCTGATATTTGAACAATGTGGTGGTTTTGGATTGCCACTGACCATCTTCACTCCCCCCCCCCTAAATGTGTTGGAGAGTATCTTTTCCATGAATGTGATCCCCCTCTTGAAGATGGTACAAGCAAAGTGGGCATGTGGAAAGAACCACATCTTATCTCATCCTGTGAGGGCCATGCTTGAAAGCTATGCCATAAGGGGACCACTTTGGACTTTGTACCATGTTGAGATCATCAATGTACTCCCCCCCTTGAAGCTTGGAGTGTACCATATTTGATTCATGTTTGAATTTTAGAGAACATATAGAATTGGATTTGGATCATCACCAAAATCATCTAGGATAGTTGTTTGAAAGATTTTTATTGTTTTCATTTTTCCATTTAGCCGTGGCTTTACCTTTGTCTTGACTAGACAGTAAGACTAATGTAGCTTCTTTAATTGTTGATTCGATTTCCATGAATTTATCCATCCATAATTAACTATTTGCTTAACCTTCTTCTTCTTTCGACACTTTTCAGATAGGTGATTTGTCTTCCCACAATGAAGACAAGGATGGAGATCAAAACACTGTGACTTGTTATGAACATAATATATAATAATAAGTATAAATACATCATAAATAGTTAATGAATAATAATGATGAGACACCTTCCCAGTGTAAGGTCACATCTCTTCATGGAAGGGCACCCCTGCGTGGGTATATAAGGCCCTCATTCTTATTGTACTTATCATCTTATATTTATATACATTATTATTTAATATATTATCCTTTATGGATTATAACCTGTTGTCTTACCTACATTGGGTATTTCCCTGGTGAATTGGCGTGGTTCACCACAGTGGTATCGAAGCTTCGTCTCGATCCAAATTTTTGGTCACAAAATAGAGTTTCTCTAAACTAAGGTCTTTGACCTCATATTGGCCATTGGCCATTTATAAATCAAATATTCTACACGTTTCAGCGAAAGTAAAAAAGTCATTCTACACAAAATAAAAAAAAAAAGAAGAAGAGAAGAAAAAAACAAAAGAAAAGAAAAAAGGAAAAAGGTTTTCTTAAGGTGCACGTGAAGAAGTATAAGTGCACACCAAGAAGTTTGAAGGAAATATTCCAGATTTGGCATTAGTTAAGTTAATTGTCATTTAAAAAGTGAGAAAAAGTAATTTAAAAGAAAAAATTTCAAAGAAGAGGAAAAGTGAATATTTTATTTTACCTTTGGAGATTTACCATCCCATGGTTTTGGAAAACCATTGGTCCATGGTATTCCATACCATATATAATATATATGTGTGTGTGTATTTACCTCTAAATAAGTATTTCACAAAACTCAGGGTCGCGTTTGTTGAGCCCTAACCGCCGCTAACAAATAGTCAAGAGCATAAAAGGGAATTTTATTACAAGTCAAAACATAAGGTACTCTACTACTCTTTATAAAGTACAAGGAGATATTCTAAGAGGAAAACATTATCATTAAAGAGGAGAGCCCCTTTTACATTTATCATTTATTGAAAAATAAGAAGTGAACTATGACATCTACAAAGAATACATTTTCGGCAAAATGTTGCTATTGTGCAAAAGAGGAAGAGTATGAAAGGGGCCTTATGAATGGAGCTCACCCTTGTCCATATTGTAAAAAGCTTTTTATTTTAGTAGAAAATTAAGGTGACACCCATTGGGAAGTGAAAATAAAAGAATTAGAAAACCAATTAATTCATTATCACAAAACAACAAAAATTTACAATTTCAAGTTGGGTTGGAGCAAATGCTAAAAAAACAAGAAGAGAGACAAAAACAAAATCTCGAGGGAAAATTACAAGAAAAAGACAAAGACATTTCTTACTTAAAAGATCATAACCAAAATTTATTGGTACAAGTCAACGAGTCAAAAGATAAGAAGCATAGGGATCATAGGTTAGAGCAAGCTAATCACGATCTCATTAAGAAATTATCAGAAAAGGATGAAGAGAATTGTTGCTTAAAAATCCATAATCAAAGTTTAATCACCTAGATTAAGAAGATAAAGAGTGATAAGAAGACGGTAGAGGACAAGTTAGAACAACTTATCAATAAAGAATCATTGGTAGATAAAGAGACAATGACTTAACCTATGGAACTACATAAGTCTTCAAATGGAAAAAACGGTGGATAAAGCAATTAATACATACCCAGTCAACCTTACAACTCAAAAGGATTCAGTGGATGTAAAGAGGTCTTCATATGTCGAAGTAGAAACAAGCCAGGGCTTTGAAGAAGACTTTATTCCAAAGGTTATTCAAGAAGAAGCTACAAGTACACGAAGTAAATATCAGGTTGCAAGGATGTCTTATAGACATCCTAATCAAAAAAATCGGTACTTCAACCAATTAATGTATCCACAGAAACAAATGACAAATATGTCGAAATTTATTACCTCCATTACAAATGATGCGCAAGGTAGAAGTTATCAGGGAAGTCAAAATACATCAAATTGGCTACAAGAACCCATTGTGCAAAAGATCGATTTGAGGTGGGCAAACTCCCTTACAATTCGACGGTTCTATGCAACGCTTAGAAGATCTAATCATTTCAAGTCCTCAACAATCACTAATTCAGGAATAAAGAATAAGGAGAAACAAGCCAGGGCTTTGAAGAAGACTTTATTCCAAAGGTTAATCAAGAAGAAGCTACAAGTACACGAAGTAAATATCAGGTTGCAAGGATGCCTTATAGACATCCTAATCACAAAAATCGGTACTTCAACCAGTCAATGTATCCACAGAAACAAATGACAAATATGTCGAAATTTATTACCTCCATTACAAATGATGCGCAAAGTAGAAGTTATCAGGGGAGTCAAAATACATCAAATTAGCTACAAGAACCCATTGTGCAAAAGATCGATTTGAGGTGGGCAAACTCCTTTACAATTCGACGGTTCTATGCAACGCTTAGAAGATCTTATCATTTCAAGTCCTCAACGATCACTAATTCAGGAATAAAGAATAAGGAGACAATATTACAAGCCAGAGCAAGAGATAAGTCTTCCATAAGTATGCTTTGAGGACAAAGCATTTTTTAAGGGGAAGGCAATGTTATGAACATAATATATAATAATTAGTATAGATACATCATAAATAGTTAATGAATAATAATGAAGAGACACCTTCCCAGTGAAAGGTCACGTCTCTTCACGGAAGGGCACCCCTGTGTGGGTATATAAGGCCCTCATTCTTATTGTACTCATCATCTTATATTCATATACATTATTCTTTAAAATATTATCCTTTATGGATTATAACTTGTTGTCCTACCTACATTGGGTATTTACCTGGTGAACCGGCTTGGTTCACCACATGACTCGAAGTGACCAACTCTATGACAATGTTGGCACTTATTATCAAGATTCTTCACTTCTTCAAGAAATCCTGCACTCACAAATTGAACTGGTTTGGAGTAGTCTAGGATATGAAAGCTATTGTCTTTTTCATATCTTAAGCCGTGTCGATCTTTGTTGAATGATAATTCTTCCCAAGGTTTGATAAACATCTTGGAAAGATCATTTTGTTGTTCTTTTGCTTCTTCACATTTGTTACTGCTTCTATTGTCATTATGTGCTTCTTCTTCTGACTCATCTTTGACAAATATTTCCTCCATTAATTGAATGGAAGATTCCATATCTCCTATATCTTGTGCATCAACTATCAAGTCTTTTGTATCACAAGTAGCATCAATCATCTGCATTATGTCTTGTGTGTCACAAGCTGCATCAACCAGTTGTATGAGCTCATTTGTATTGCATGTCATATCAACCATTTGGATGAACTCCTATGTAGCACATATTGCATCAATCTTCTTTATTAGATCCCTTGTGTCACAACTTGCATCAACTTTTTGATTTGTTGTGGATGTTGCATCAATCATGTCATCAATTTGATTTTGCTTTTACCTTAACTTTATTTGAAGTGCATCAATCAATTGATCCTTCATTTCTAGTTCATCTCGAAGATCATTTACTGAATGTATTGTATCAACCATGTGATCAATTAGATTTTGATTTTGAATTAACTTCCACTCAAGGTTTTCAATCAATTTATCTTTCATATCAATTTGATCTTGCAATTCATGGTTGTACTCTTGCAATTCCTTGATTTCTCGAGAGGCGTTTTGTAGACACCTTCCTCCTTTTCCCATTTTTATTATTCTCACTCACTTGTCACGCCCGCTTGATTTGATGTTGCACTTAGGGTATCGGGTACTATCGATCATGCACCCTAAATTGTGATTACAATGATTTGATCTTGATGACTAACTTGACCTCCTTATTCAAACTTTAGACAGGTCTTGATGATGACATTCACTATTGACTTTGACTTGAAAGGGTTTCACACTTTACCCTTTGTACAATTCATTGCTAAGATTCAATGCTTTATTCTTTAATGCTTACAATTCAATTTCTTCAAAAGACTAGATGAACAAATTTGCTCTTTACATGCTTTTAATCCTTGATTGCAATCAAGATTATCCTTCATGAGTGCATGAGCATTTTGTGTTTGATTTTGTTTACCAAAGTAAGATTGAGTGTCAAAGGACTAGACACAAAACAACATAAGCATCCACTAAATTTTGCACAATCACACAAGTACAAGTGTCCTTAGACCCCCTTATTTAAAATTTGGGACAGGTCTAGGAACATATCCAACAACAAAAAATGAATTATTATTTTTGATACAACGAGCTCTTACACCTAAGAGCGATTCATTTCTCAATTACAATCTTTGTCATCACATCTCATTGCCAAACCTTCAATTAGACTTTTGTTCCCCTTTGAAGTGAACATTATGGTTCAATGCTTCAATTGCAATGAAATAAAAAGACCCCTCAAACTAAAGAAGACACCAATCTTTTAAAAAATACATCAATCCTTATATATCCTCCTTTATATAAAGGAATGCTTTCAAACTTTAAATAATATAAATCCCCACTTGCTCTTTAATGGCATAAACTATTACATATTCCCAAAAAGTATTTCCGAGGTGAATATCATATAAGTTCTCTACTTTTGTAAAATATGACTTTAAAAAAAAGAATGCTATGCCACTAAAACTATGCATTGAAGAACTTATCAAGAATGGAATTTTTAATACCCGTCAAGTCCGTGTGATGGCATTGACATCCAAAAATAGGTGATCGAAGGTGGGCTTGGACTTGTGGCATTAGTTCCTTGTACGCTTTGAGATCATGCATTTGCAGGTCATGGCAGTTCGTTGGATTGATGACCGATGTGGATATGTTGCACATCACTTTCATTTACCAACAGGCGCCTTGATACACCCCTACACGCTGTGAGAACCAGGTTTATTTCTGCTTGTCCTTTGTGCCCTCAACAATTGATCCCAACCTTTGAAGACCTCTGCAATCTTTGTTTGGTGCTCGTGGTGTTCACTACCACTCATAACAAACATGTGGAGCAACCAGTTTTCAAGGGAGTTGATCTTACAAATAGTTAGCGAACTAGAAAATATGCCATTCGAAAAAAATGAGAACTTGGTTTGTGCAGTCACTGTGCACGATTACAGATATCAATCATACTACCACACCACTCTATTTTACAAAAAATGATTTGGAATGATGGCTGGAATGAAACTAGATCAAACTCACCATACCGTTAGCGACCGCTTCAGATCTATCTAACCAAATTAAAAGTCGCAAAATCTCCATGCCAAACAACTGCATGCTACACATCCAAATTACTGATTGATGAATGCTAAATTGTTCTGTGTACACTGAAAGAATGCTAAATTGATATTGCAAAACACTAAATTGTTGATTGATGAAGAGAGCAGTGTGCAGATTGAGGCGAGTAGATAATCATGCATAGGAGGGTTTCATACTATCTGATTTACTGTCTGTGGATTCAAAGTTTCAGAAAACTCCAACTTCGCTGCTACTTTCCGCACGCCTAGAGAAAACCCACACTTTGTAATTTATATTGATCTAGGGTCAGATTTGGCTGCTGCAAAATGATTTGCTCGATAGATAGATCTACGTGCTCCTTTATTTTCCAGTAGGTTGCGTCTCTCACCGGTCTCTTCTCTCGATTTGAGCAAAGCGATCATCGCCCACCAGTGGTTGCTTCCCAATAATTTATCTTCAACAAGGGCACATTGATCTTACGAATCAAATTAATATTCTCCACTTAAGCAAGTTGATCTATAACTCAGATCTAACACCTCACCTTCCTTGGAAAACTACCATTGGATTTCCAAGCCCCTTTAGACTCAAGGTTGCTTTGATATTATCAATCTCTCTTCACCATGGCTCTGATACCATGTAAAGAATTGGAGCACAAGCATAATGAGACAAGAAATTGGCAGAAAAGGCTTTATGCTATTTTGATGAACATTGTATTGATCTAAAGATATGAATTTATAGTACATGGATAGACTAGATCTAGATCTAGATCTCATTGGCAACTCATCAATGGATCATGACAACACCTCATGAATAGATGAGGTTTACAACTCATATCAGTGTGTCTCGGACTTCGTGATTGTTTAGGGACTCATAGTCTAATAGAAAAACCCCGAAGGGAAAACTTGTACCTTGTTGATTTTATTAAATAAAATCCCGAGCAACTGTCTTGGGATAATGGCCCATCTAAGGAAAATCCAATGCAACAAATAGCCTAGCCTAACACTCCCGGTTTCTATTCCTTTGTTGCCCCTTTGTTCCTTTCCTTGGCCCCTGCCCTTGCACACTTGGATGAAATGTCTTTCTCACCCAATCGATCAGATCTCACTCACTCGTTCTCTGTGTGTCTACTCCTCTCACTTAGGCTACCTTTTATAACCTTGAGTTTACCCTAAATCCAAAATCCTAGATCTCTAAAGTGATCAAAGGCTAAGATTAGATCTCACCTTCACTTTAGATCTAATGGCTAGGATTTAATTTAATTCACTAATGCCACCCGCAGACCTATAGCGAGACAAAAAAAATCTCCTATGCTGCAAAAATCACGATCCAAGCAAATTTGGTTTCCTCTTTCAAAGAACTTGGGCTTTGATACCATGTTAAATTTTCCCTTAACTGAACACCCGACAATTAATTCTAGATAAATCACTTATTGAATAAAAATACAGCTGAGTTATTACGTAAACATTATAGAGAAAGCATAATAAGAAATCATACACATTGCACACGAGATTTCTGGGTAAATTACCCCTGGAAAAACCCTGAAGGGAAATCCAGTGCTTAGTTGATTTTATTAAATAAAATCTCGAGCTCTTGTCTTGGGATAATGGCCCATTTGAGGACAATACAATGCAACAAATAGCCTAGCCTAACACACATGGTTGCTATTCCTTTGTTGCCCCTTTTCTCCTTTCCTCGGCCCCTGCCCTTGCCCCTGCACACTTGGATGAAATGTCCTTCTGACCCAATCAATGAGATCTCACTCACTCATTCTCTGTGTGCCTACTTCTCTCACTTAGGCTGCCTTTTATAGCCTCGAGTTTACCCTAAATCCAAAACCCTAGATCTCTAAAGTGATCAAAGGATGAGATTAGATCTCACCTTCACTTTAGATCTAATGGCTAGGATGTAATTTAATTCACTAATGCCATATACTTAGGCATTTAATTAAAGTAAACTACATTAATTACAAAAGTACATTCACTTTATTAAAGTGAATCTCCTAAGTCTTGAGAGGTATTAAGGACGTCTCCCACATGTTAGACACAAACTGACGTGGAAGTACCTGTTTGATGCTACATACATCAAACATATGTATTGGTAGTGGTGAAGTACATTTACATATTTCTTATATTTAATCTTTTATTATTATGTAGGCTTACACAAGAGATTTGTGTGATAGTAGGTGTAATATTCCTAGGGTTTCTAAGCTAAGAAGAAATGGGTAAATTCAATTTGCAAACAAATTTATTTCCCATAGCGTCTTGCAATTTTACACCATAAACAGTAAGCATAAGTAACCAGTAGATCAGTTTGTCAAATATAATGCATGCATTCCATTGACCAGAAAGTAGAGAGACAATTATGGCATCATTATTATGGATTGTAACCCCAAATCACATCATTACAAAATCCCCTAATGGCTGTAACAACAACTGCACAATGCTAGTCAAATCGTTGGGCGGAGGGGGTCCTTTGTCCCACAAACAAGGGGGTCATATACACCAAGTTGGTGTCTCGCTTGGCCGCGACCTTAAAAATAGATTATTATTATTATTAATATCTCTACCATACTTAAGATATTAAAGGCTGCAAAGGCATGCAATATTCTACTAAACACACAAAGCTCAGGGATGCAACAACAACTACAAAAACCTCTAAACACACAGTAAAGAAGATAGATAACTTGGAAGTGATGCTATAGACTTCTAATAGCTGAATCCACTGTAGAGAAACCCCTTGCTTAGGGTAAATCGGTCCACCAAGTGTCCACGACTCCTTTACTCCACGCTACTCTTCAATAAAAGGGTTGGGTTCTGCAACTAGCCTTCACAACCCCTTTTCAACACGGATCTACAGAGGAAAGAGGTGGGGCGGCCTCCCTAACCCCCCCAAACTTGATGGCCAACTATGGTAACCTTCACGGCTTGGCTGAGAAGTGAATCGACCCATCCAAACTGCCCTTAGTGGTACCCCAAGTGAGGCATCGACCCCTACAACTCAGACAAATTTCTCCTACGGTCCACGTCCTGCAAGAATGAGGCAGATCGACCCTCCTAGGACAGTCCACAAACCCTTTAGACAAATCGCTACACCAATAGCTGACTAAAAACTCTCACTGCAAATCGATCCACCAAGCAACTTACTATCTCCCACAATACGTTGCACAAATAGATTGTAGGCCTGATGCAGATAGTGGTTAGAGTAATCCAAGGATGAGCTAGGGTGAGCACAAGGCCCCACCTGTTGATGTTTTGGTAGTAGCGGGAGGTATTCCCTCCCGGACAACTTTTCTTAGAGAAGAAGAATACTCCAAGAAGTCAAAGGAAGACCATTGAACAATTGAAGAACACCCTGGAAGAGAAGTTGGCCCATAGGAAAAGAATAAAGTGGAAATAGAATTTCCAGGAAGAGAGGTCGGTCCATAGGAAAGAATAAAGTGAAAATAGAATTCTAGGAAGAGAAGTCGGCCCCAACTAAGTGACTTGAAGACTATAAATAAAGTGACGCCTTGCTCATTTGCTCACTCACTCACACAACTATCTCACTCAAGAAGAATGGGCAAGTCTGAGGCAAGAACAAGATGCAACCATTGGGGTTTCTTGGTGATTTCTCTTATGCACTATCTCTAGAAGAGTTGCGCTAGTATTGTGTGGTGCTCAACGATCCTCGCTAGGGTTTGACAAGGAGAAGAGATAAGTTCTTGTATTAGGGTTTCTTCATTATCAATTTTTCTCTTGTGAATAGAGCTTATTCATGGTTGTATTGTATTATCAAAAATATTCTCTCTAGGAAAAGTTGGCTGGGTTTTTCCCTGGGTTTGGGGTTTTCCCAGGATAAATCTTTGTGTCTTCTTATGCTTTTTTATCCTGCTTATATTTTCATTATATGGTTAAAAGAAGATCTAAATACCCTGAGAAATCTATTGCTCTGAAAATTTAAGAAAATCTAACATGATGTCAGAGTTGGTTACCTTCAGAACAGTCTAATCACTGGAAGGAAGATCGTACTTTGGGATTTGCCGCTGCATAATTTTCTCTTGTCAAGCTCGTTGAGCACTTATTTCAAAGTCATTGGGACTAACTCCACCACAGAGCAACCCACCTAACCCCAACGTATATCCTGAAACCCTAGCATTGACTTTTTAAGAAGGTTGAAATTTTGAGCCTAGGGTTTCTACCAGAAAAAATGATTACTGGTATGAGAGTTGATGATAGGCTGGATAGGGCAGACAATCTCAAATCGTGGAAGCATAGAGTACTTCTCATTCTAGAAGAGAATGAGCTCTTGGATCATGTCAAGCTAGTTCTCCTAGAACCAAAAGAAGAAGACGCCAAGGCAAAGTACAAGAAGAATGAGATCAAGGCCAAGAGGATCTTGACAGATTCAATCAAGGATCACTTGATTCCCAATGTATCAGAATTGAAGACACCAAAGCAGATGCTTGATACCTTAACAAGAATATATGAAAGCAAGAACACAAGCAAGAAGCTAACCCTAAATCATCAACTCACAAACGTGATGATGAATGTCACAACTACACCACCTACTTGTAATGTAGCAAACTTTAGAAATATAGGTTAGAGGAATGACAATTACAACAATCAAACCTGGAGTCGTCACTTCCAGTGTGTTGTTCCTCTGAATGCACTGAGATCCCTCTGGATCCAAGACTTCAGCAAAAGGTTCCTTCGTCCTGCAATTATCCTCATGACAATGATATAAATAATATATATACAAGTGCATACCTGAGGGTGCTGATATGAATTCTCCAATGGCACATGGCTGATCTCTGTCCTCTGACATCTTCATCAAGAAGGTATGTCACAGTGACACCTTTTTGTATCACCTACAATAAGTCTTCCTTTGAAGTCTTGTCTTCCAAGAACTTGAAGTTGCTTGATCCATCAAGCTTATCTTCCATCATAGTTTTGTTCATCATAATTTTAGATTATTCACAACCCTTTGTCAACTGGGCTAGAAAACCTAACAACTAGGCTAGGCTAAGGTTTTGTTGAACTTATGACTGCCAACAATAAGCCTTTGAAAGATAGGAGGACACTGGTGAGTTGAAGAGATCCTTCAATGAGTTGCAGAAACCCCAATACTGAAATTTCTGCAGAAATTAGCGAAACCCTAGAAACCCTAGGGCCAAAATTTCAAAATGCTCGGAATTTCAATCTGAAGCTTGCTAGAGATGCGGTGAAGAAGGCCGTACACTCCTATGGTATTTTTAGCCCCAACGTCTAAGTGCCAAGTGATGAAACCTCTTAGAAAGGTAGGTCGTACGAAATTTCTGGAAACCCTAGGAGCGCTGTACGATTTTGCAGGAGAGAGAAGATGGCTGAAAATTGATTGTGCAATGGGTTCTTCAAGACCTATGCTTTGATACCATGTTGGTTTTTCAATAAGCTAGGCTTAAGCATGAAGTTCATTTCGTTCTAGCATTTTACTTCAACCATAACCAATTATGTTGCAGGAACCAAGATCAAAAGAAGAAACACCATGCACAAGTACACAATAAATATCCTGGGAAACCCTTCTCAACAACGGAAGAAAACCCAACCAATCCTTTGCTATATTCTTCAAGAGAAAGACCTTCACCACCAAGAAAACCTAACACACAAAAGGGTGCTCACAAACCCTAGAAGACTAGCGCCCAAGAGAGGTGCGCACTTTTCCCAAGTAGATGTACTTGCTGAAATTTCCAAACTCACACAAAAGATATATTTCCTCAATAGGAATTTACCTTTACTTATATTAGACTTGACCTGTCAACATAAGTGTCTATTGGCACAACAAGGCCGACCTCTCTATCTCATAATATAATTAATATTAACCAGATTAATTAACTTTTACATTAATTATCAATTACATTAAGGTGGGGCCGACCTGTACTCTTTACATTACAATTAGGGTTATAGGCAGGTCTGACTCTTGAACAATATAACAAGGGATCTTATTATATTGTTAAGAACATGTGTTTCCTCTTAAGAGGTCACAGGTTCAAATCCAGAGGGGGGTAGGGTATGTATACCTTCGTAGACTTTACCAGTCAAATCGCTGGGCGGAGGGGGGTCCCTTGTCCCACAAACAGGGGGGTCTCATACACCAATTTGGTGTGCTGGCTTGGCCGTGACCTTAAAAATAGATTATTATTATTATTATTACTATTATACACCCACTAGTGCTTAGCCACTAGGGGCACATCCATAGGGATGTCCATATCTCTGGCTCACTACACTACACAAAGGAACCACTTCTTCACTAGTGCTCAACCACTAGGATCACGTTCACCTGTTCTCATCCACAGGCACATCTACTCTGTTGAAATAATGTAACCGCGAAGAGCATTCTTATTGGATTAAATACCCATTGCGGATTAATCACGTCATTATTATTATTATTATTGTTATTGGATTAATCTCGATTGTGGATTAATCATGTCGGTAATTGTATAAGGACCAAATCCCTTTTTGCGGATTGGTTATCGAACAATTACAAAGGGCAGAATAAGAAGTCGGCCCTAGCAGTTATTATGGAAGACCCAAAATTAATTAAAGGTGGGTTTACCCACCCAGAGTGAGAGGTCGACCCTGCCAATTGTGACCTTTCACACGTGCCAGTCTTGTATAAATAAGAGGCTAGCGCCTCACTTCAAACACACAACTCACTTGCTCATTTCTCTTATGAGGCAAGCTGCAATTACCAGAGAGAGGAGAAGAAGAGTGGCGCATCTCTTGGAGAGGACTTTCTGTATTGGTTTGAGTTATCTCTTGAACATTGTATAAGCTATTTATGATAAGGAAGTTTTTGCTGGGTTTTCTTCCCCTAGAGGGTTTCCTAGGATAAATGCTGTGTCTCTTGTGAATGTATATTTCTTAGTGATCTTGTTCTTATTATGCTCTTATCTATTGAAATGCAAAGAACTATAATAATGGCATAAACATTAAAATGGAATCAGAGCCAACCTGAAGAAAGCACAATTTGCAAGAGGAAAAACGTCACTACTGTAGCACCTGCAAATTAGGGTTTTGAAAAAGTATCTCTTTTCAGCTCCCTAACCTCCTAGAAAGTTGCGCCCTCCCCCCAGGATGAATTTGGCACCTAGAGCGCACTTTTTCAGTGGTTGGATCTTCCGGAAAGTGAAACCCTAGTTTCACAGAAGTACCAGAAAACCAGTACCAGAAGTACCAGAGTACTAGAAGTACTAGAAGCACCAGTCCAGAAATCTGCAGATTTGATTTGATGGGGTAAAAATTGGATTTTCTCAGATCTGAGGACACCAGGCTACTCGCCTCAGCCAAGCGCACCTCCTGGTAAGGTCAAAATTTGATTTCGAGCATTTTCAATTTTTTGGTTATTTTTGTTGCCGCAAGCACAAGATGTCTGCAAGCACAAAGCTTGTTGAGAAACTAAAAGGCATAGACAACTTCCGTGCCTGGAAGTATAGGATCGGTCTGATCCTTGCAGAGAATGACCTATCAAGATTTATCAAAGAAGAGGTGGAGGAACCTGAAGATGCCGTAGAGAAAGCGAAGCATCAGAAGGACTCAATCAGG